>JAQIVE010001180.1:0-27024 GCA_034698285.1 Sminthurinus bimaculatus
AATTACAATTTACAAATCACGTGACACATGTTATTTAAATGGCTATCTCTTAAGCATTGCCATTTAAATAACATGGGGTCACGTGATTTGTAAATTGTAATTGTCGGATTGTAACTTTTATGAAATAGGCCCCAGGACGTGAACAATTAGTATGTCACAACACGGTTGTTTGCAGAATACACTTTTAAATTTATTGTTGAACTTGATTTAATCAACTAATTAATTGAACGATAGTCACTGTGATACTAGAGTAGGAGTAATAATAATAACAATAATAATAATAAAAACAGCACTGGCGACTAGACAGTAATAATATAATAGGAGTAATATGCAAATAAATGACTTTATAATGCGTCAATCAAGAGCCAGTTATTGACGTGGAGGAGAATGTGAGTGCGGAGTGCGGACGTCCAGTGTCGTCGTCAGACAATACAGATTTGATTTGTGTTTCTATTCTTTGCATGGCCCAAACATCCACAGCCATATGTACACTATGTGTAGAGTGTAGTCTCTACGAGTAATTCGACTAAATATTCTATATATTCCGAATTTTATTTTAGCTCCAGCCCTACAACTAAGGGTACGGCTCATTATGTGTATTTCCGTAAGCAAGCAAGCAAACCAACGTCCAATCCAACGTCCAACCGTTTTCCCATTTCAATCTGGATCTTGCCTGAACCCACCAACAACAACAGTCGTCCTCGTCATCATCTGCCATTGCCAATTCCAATCAAAACTGCCACAGCCTACACATACATATAGTGAATCTATAGTTACGAATCTCATATTTATGTGTGTGATGACGTCAAGGCAGAGGGTACGTGGTGTATACATACATGGATATCATATACATACAGTTCATAGCATATAGAGCTAACACCTCGACATCAGGAAGGATTTTGAAGGGTCCACATTCATCCAGCATCCAGTCAGCCAGCCAGTCAACAAACCAACCAACCAGTGCCCATGTCCTCCATATCTTTTTTCTCCACTCTTTTGTCATCTCCAAGCCTGCCTGCCTGTTCAAGTCCTCCTTTCAGTTCAGCTGACTCCGTGGACAATAAATATATGTAAAAGTACATAAGTGTGTGTATGTACAATGCATTTGATTTTTCCGCATCCTACACAACACACATACACATACATAGAGATTGCCGGATTGGAGACAGATCTATCTGCTTTGCAGGATTACTGATATTAATACTCATACATATTACACATGTATGCATGTGTGTTTATATCTATGCTTGAACACATTTGTATTATTCATGTGAGGATAGGTTCAAATTTCGAATATTGAATAGAGATACGGACTCGGTGACCAACTGCCTCTGTCTATAGTGTATTGTACTGATGTACTGTACTGTTTTATACTTTAGCTACAACTCCAGCTCAACGTTGACTTGAACCTCCAGGGAGTGAATGAGTTTGTTCATTTGCCTCCGACTTTAGCAGCTTCATTTTCTATGTAGATATATCTTTCTGTTTTTGTCTTCTCTCCTCTGTTGTGTTTTTCTATAGTTAGTCGCCTGCTTTTATCATTTACTCTTTTGCTCCGTGATATAAACACTCCAGTGTATACCTATGTATGTAATTGGGGCAACTTTGGATTGGAGTCGATTGGATTGTATTCGACTGGAAACTGAATAGATTGTTTCTTACATACATACGGCGACTATTTTCTCTTGCAGTCATGTTTATGCGAATGCTAATACAAACCGTGTATGGTGTAGATGTGCGTACTCACAATCATGTATTGCAGTTACAAGTATTACACATGGTTTCATGGTCGGATGTGCTCATAAGAGCAGACAGAAGAGGGAAAAAAGATTTCCCATCCTCTGCATTGTATTTGATATTGTTTCGTATCAGATTACACTGGCCTTCCGTCAGACAGACATAGAGAGAGAGAGAGAGAGAGGGATAGAGAAAATGAGAGGTTCATCAGCATTAGTTAGTCAAAGCGCTTCTTATTGCTAGTCATTTCATTACAGTCTTTTCCATAGGTTATATCATGTACAATGTGTCGAAGACCTTGCGACGTATTCATACATAAAGGTTTGGCTGCCATTTGGTTGTACTGGAGAAAGAAGAATATCAGCTTTGGAAGATGACTTTTGGCTCAAGCCTTACAATTTGATTCCAACTGATAGAGAAGTAGCTGGAGATTCTTCAAAATTTTTAAACTTGGTTATTCCGTATGATTTTCAAGTTAACAAATTATAAATAAACATTTTAATCTGTAAGTGTTGTGTGGAAGTTAATAAAAATTATAATAATAATAGAAATTCGGGAGAAAAAAACAATGTAGTTTGAGAATGGAATCGAAAACAAATTTCATGAACCATTTACCTTTCTATTGATTTTTATGCAGACTTTTTTCGTCATTCAGCGATAGAAAATGAATTTAATTTTCTATCATATAGGCAAGAATAAAAATCTGAATCATCCTGAATGAACCACATGTAAAAGGGAAAGGGCGTACATACGTAGAAGATATTTTAAGCAGGGTCAGTGGCGAGTTGATACACTGTATGTTGTATGTTCAACATGTAAAGGTCAATATGGATTTATACATAGCTGTATGCATCTATAAATTAATATGTATCGTTTTCTCCGGTGAAAAAAACTGCAGTTGGGACAATGATGTGCTAATGTTCATTGGTGATATAGAAAGATAAAGGATCTGTAAATGGGAGAAACGAGCCACAACCCACCAAAGTTAAGTCGAACGTCGAATTGAGAATTCATTCGATTGTAATAATACAATAATGATATTTTTATTACGTATAGCAATACATGCTATGCATCTTTGATCTATGCGCTGTGTGCCAATGATATCATTATTATGATTTTTGCATGAACCGCATCCACATCATTTATATTCTCATTCCAAAAGTATTTGAACGAGAGAGGCAGAGAGAAAGATTCCAACTTTTTACTCGCTGTCTCTTTCTCTCTCTTTCTGAATCTAAATCCATCTGAAACTGATAGATATGATGTATTTCTATAATATTTTTTCCCCTTGGTTTGCCTTCTGTCCTCTTTCTTCTGTTCCGCCATGAATGCAGATAGGACAATTGTAACTTTGTTGTCCGTCCGCCACCGTTTTTCGTTGCTTTTTTGATAATAGAAAAAATAGAAACCGCAACACACAAACGCACACTCTTATGTAACTATGCGCATACATAGGCACAAATGACATGACCCATTTTCCATTTATTATCCATTGAGAAAGATGACAGTGGGAGTTTTCCCTCTAATATCATTCATTTTCATTTTTGTTCCATTGGCCTCACCGAATGGTAGTATCCGATACATGTATGAAATGCAAACTTGACGTTGGATCAAACTAGAAACCCATATCGATTTATGGTTTATGATAAATGATTTTTCTTGGTCTATATTTTTCAATAATAATAATTGTAAATTTAAATCAACTTTCAACTTTGGCCGGGTGACACTTAATGCCTAGCCGTGACACATGATTTGGTGGCATCGCATTATACATATATTTACTCAAGCCATATCATCTAGTTAAATAAACATGCATTTTTTATCATGTCAAATCTGGCATCATGCATATCAAAAGGCAAAACAAAACTTTTGCATACGTTAAATGCCAAAGGCCCATAAAAATATCTTTATCTTCTTTTGCCACATCCGTTCATCCGATAATCGGCATACGGTGCTATGTATATATAGTGAAACACAAGGGAAAGAAACAACAGGTAGCAATTGCGAAAGGTTTTAAAGAATGGGTATAAATAAAGAAATTATCCCTTACACTATGTTGCACCTCCCCATTATAATTAGTTACCTTGGATGTTTGTAAGTATCATCGTAAATTTGTCACCTTCTCATTTGTTCCTAATGTTTGTCCATTGTCAATTTTTATTAGGTTTAAAACTGGACTGACGAGCCGTCAAAAGACAAATTGAGGTAAGTTCTTATAGTATGTATACAAATAATATGATTTGATATGAGACAAGACAAGGTGAGACAAAGTTTTGAGCAACTAAGTACAATACAAAAGAATGATCAGAAAATAAAGGAGAAAGGACGAGCAACCAAAAGGAACCGGTGAAGAAAGGGTTCACATTCACAAGTTGCACATTATTATACATATTATGTATATGGTTTCGAATGTCCGTTGTTGGCTCACACAAGTAGTTGTTTTGTATGCATTGTAGATAGATAGATATGTTGGATATATGTATAGCCATAAATGGCTGTGTATTTGTATCTAATAGTTCTTAAACATTGAAGTACATGCGGTGCATGGAGTAGGGCCTGGGCTAAAATTTATGGCGTCTTTAAAATGTACTTTCTGTCCCCTCACTGTTCTTCTTCTTCTTCTTCTTCTATCAAGATAAGTGTTAGATTCAAGTGCGTGCCTTATATTGTATGCACGTATATATGTATAAGTGTAGACGTAAATACATTGTACAAATGTATGTTATGTTGTAAATTATACAAGTCCAAGATTCAAGTTCAAGATGTTATGCATGTATAGACAAAGATATATCTAGATGAGAGTGTATAGTGTATAGATGTAGATGTAGAGAATATGAACCTAGGTCGGTGCTCACATCTATTCCTATTCCTATGTAGTTTTGAATTATTTTGGGCTATAACTATAGAATATCTAGGATGTATGTAAGTATAGGCAAACCTGCGAGTGTATCGCGAGAATCAGCCGAGGAGGAAATATATGAGGCTATCAGAGTTGACGTAATGGTCCCATAACTATCGTCGAAACCGTTCTCTGCCTATATGTACACGAATGGTTGGGATTGGAAAGCCAGAGCCAGCTTTCTGGCTGCTTCAACTTTGAATCTATGTGGGTAACGTATAAGTATAGCCACAGTATACATTACATACTTTACACTTATGTAATATATCCCTCCTCTCGACTCTCGAACTACACACTTGAAGCTCGAATGTATCAAGGCTGTGATATAAAATATAAAATGTGCGTATGGGACAAGAGAGGAAATATTATCATGTGTATAAAGTGGTCTTATAATTGCCCACTTTATTTCAATCCACCTTTTCTCTCTCTATCCACAAATCATTTTAACACTTTATTAACGATGAATTAGGCATTAGCAAAACTCTAAATTGTTTGTTTATACAGCAGCAAGGACCATTACAGGAAGACTGACATTAAAAAGGCACGGGGAACAACTATGATTGTGTTTTTATGGCTGTTTCATTGACCCACCTCAATTTTTATTTTCTTAAGGCTCGTGCAATGCAAGTATTATAGTTTAAAGAGTGGATTAAAGCCCTGAAGTTTATACATTACGTTTTAATTTATTTTATATTTTGGTTTTTAAAGACTTGAACATCACAAGCGATGTAAAAAAGGAAAATTAATCCCTATGTAAATGATTGTAGACAGAAGACCTCAAAATATGTCTTTCAAAAACTCGACTCATTTTTTTAAATGGAAACAATTTTCGTTTTTCCGAAAAAAGGGGTTAAAGATTATAAGTGTATAGTTAGCAATTATGTATGCAGTAAAACTTGTACGAAAATAACTGTAAGGAGCTTCGATTTTAGTTTGATTTCAAATTTTTCTATAAAATCTGAGCGATTGTGATAGGAAAAGGAAGGAAGAAAACGAATAGACGGGAAAGAGAGGGAAAGAGATCAAGAGGAACGAACATTCATCATCAATCATGTCATTGGCGGTCAACAACATTTAATCTATGTGTAATCCTCTTTTATGCGTAATTCTTGCATGTGTACAGTATTCTTGTATGTATATTTCTCTGTCATAATTCAACATACAGAAGGATTTTATGTGAGCCTTTTGTTAGTGGTGTAGTTAGTGTGTTATTGTGAGTTAGGTAAATATATGCACGTACGTGTGGCGGCTTGAGGTTTGACCCATTATTGCATATTTAAGGTTTTTTAATGCACCATGGTCAATTATTTTTCATAGTTTATACTATTTAAATATTTTGTAGATTTGAAATCATTGTTTAGTTATTTTAAATGTGAACATAAATACAACTTAGAGACACTTTATGATTTGTAGTAGATCTGAACTATTAACAGCCATTTTGAGAGTAACTTTCATAGACACTAATGCTTCAATGGTCACAGTTATTGTTATTATTGCATTCATGCATATTGTGAAATGTTTGTAGCCCACATTGGATTTGGGGGAAAAGTCTAAAAAGAAGTGAAAGAACAGTTGAATGTATGTATGTACATAGCTGATATTTTTCTTTTTTTGCTGACGGGTAAATGATGGATGGAAGCTAGCAGTGAGGAATGGGATTGAAATGTGACACAAGAATGGCCTCTTTCCTCTTTTCTCCCTCTCTCCCACTCACACAAACGCACAAAGATCAGCAGAACACACGCATGAAACTACTAACAATCTATACTAAATTGTAAATCCATACTATTCCAACCTCAACTGATCCCGAGTGTAAACTCACCAAAAGGGCACCCACATAATGTTTATGTGGCATCACAGTGGTTTTATTTTTTGTCTTTCGTGTATCTAATATTTAATATTATTTCATACCGATATTCCAAAATTATAATACGACGATGCATTTGCTGTTATTATGTCAACATGTAAAACCACGAGATGTTCCCTCTTGTTTGGATTTTAGACGGGCTAACAAACCTCAGAAATCTGGTTGGTAACTTTGTATCCATATCTGAATAGGCTTTGAAATTATTGCTTAGTCAGCATTTAGTGGATGACTTGAATGTCATCTTTTCCTGTATCATTCTCCATATTTTGTACAATTGAGCTGATTGACAATTTGGAATTATCTGTTCATTCATTTCGTTTCATATCCTCTCGTTTTCTCCTTCTTCTTCTTCTTCAGCCTGTCTCGTCCCTGTGCATTACCTGTAAGAAAATGATACTGACAGAAATTCGGCGGTGATTTTCCAAAACTTTTTTCTTTGACTTAAAGAAGAATGCAAGCAATGTTAGTATATCGAAATTGAACCAAATGTCTGTTTGTTTGTCAAGCGAGAGGATCTTTCATGTCTTCACATTTTCAAATCCAAATAGTCGGAGAATGACGAAGCATTTAACGTTCAATATTATCCATTTATTTTAGAGCAACTGCAATGAGGAAAAATTTTGTATTCGTTGTAAATTCTATGACGTTAATACCTTTTTACTTTTTCTTTTTCTTTGTCGTTTGAATTTTTGACGGAACATGTTCTAATATTATGACATGATGTCATGTCAGAACTTCAGGATTTTTCATATCGATACTTTATGTGTGAAATTTAATAGCAGCTTAACAAGATTGGTTTTTATTTTTTATATACAAATACCAAAGTCATTGGGGCTGGAAGAAGCATTAAAAAAAATGAAAAGAAGGAGAAATGGAGTCAAATGACTTGGTTTTTAGTAGGGAAGGCAGTGGAAGATGCAAAAAGCCAATAGAAATGCATGTCGTAGCTATGTGTGTATTTTAGACAGTTGTCACTTAACAATGTGTATATGGATTTCACACATTAGCTGGACTTGGATTTCATATGTGAACATTGTGAGTTTCATTTTCAATTTTCATGTGTGAGCAAATGGGAAATCTCACGGATTGGTTAATCACATGAGCATGTAGGAATGGCTATAGGGTGTTTGGTCCATTTAACCACTTCAGACAGGACTTTAGCATACATGCATTCATGAATGACCATATTTTCCACATATCCTCTACCATTAACACAACCACACAGCTCCATAATGATAAATGAATTGTCACTTGAAATTCAGATCAGAAGGAGACGACACTTTTCCATAGTCGCTCATATGTAGCTCATACACAAGTATAGCTCACAGCAGTAGTACTTCTGCTTTGACCACACGAGTCACCCACACGTACACAAAACATAAACATGGTGTGAATCGAATTTTTCAATTAATCACTATTTCAAAACAATGTCTGAAAAATCAAAATTGTTATCAAAACTTGTACAAAAATGCATTCTCCAACATTTAAAATTAAATAAAAGAATCCCTTAAAACATGTACGCAAAAACTAGGCGCCTGGCAACTTTTTCAATTATGACAGCTGTCACTGAGCTTGTTTGCGATTGTAAAAATCAAAATCAAACATCCACTTGAATGCTCTCCAGGAAATAGTGTCTCATGTGTGTCTGAATGAAATGCCGCGCCTCGTTGACGTGTACAAGAGCTATAGAACAAAGGGTTAAAATTCGAATTCAATCTAAAGCTTCTCATCTACCCTGACGTGGTAGCTCTTTATACACAGCTATAATAGAAGCATATTGTTTTTAAAATTAATTGATTAATGAATCTGCGGTGTCGGTCGGCAAAAGTTCACCCTAAAAACTATCATTTTAAACTGTTGCATCAGCCATCAGTCCGGGATAAAATAGGGAATGCATCAGAAAGTTGTATCCCCCTATATTCCAATATGGATGAGTGTTAATGAAAATGAAAGGTACTAAATGTGAATGCGATCAAGCTGCCATCATCATCATCATTATCAGTAGGTAACTACATATATGCAAGGGGTGAAAAATTATGCATACATTCAGCATAATAAATACCTACTCAAGTCTACCTTTTCTTGTTCTTGTAAACGACGCACAGCTTACAAATTGCTCGCGCTTACATATCCAACAACGTAACATATGCCGCTATATGTATGTATGCACACAGAGACCAAAACTCCTGAAAAAATTCATAGCGCTCGCATATGTACATTTTCAGTTTAATTTGAAACAGAAGCAAGTAGAATCCTTTTTTATTTCTTTACTTTTGCTACCGACTTACTGCCTAGCTGCATAAGAATGAATGCTAAATAGGAATATGAACACAAGCTGCGACTACACTGGCTTCTTCAGGGTAGCCATGACTTATGATGTAAATTCGAGGAATTGAAGTGAGAACACAAGTGTAAGTTGGACTGATTGCCTGTAACTCGTTCTGTCTAAAAGAACTGAGGAACATACTAAAAAATAAAATATATATGGTGTACACCTCAATTTATTCAAATTTGCATCAAGTTGAACATTATTCACTCATAAATATGTATCTTCTGCTCGAAATGCAATGAATATGCATGTATAACTACATACTTGAAATAAGACCGAGAACGACAACCAAGCTTAGAGCTGAAAATGAAAACGACTTCTATCAAGTGTCGCACATCGTCATTTGATTTGGACTCTGAATTGAATTTACAAACTACAAACAACTGCTTACACGCACCACACACATACACACCACCAAAACTACGACAACAACTAAGATTGAGAGTTATTAATTATTTTGACGCTCTCACTCCTGCAGACTTTTCCCCTGTAACTTTTCATCTACAGATATAAGATTGTATGGTATACATTGTACGTAGCTATATGTATAAGTATGAAGTAGATTAGTTTCAATATGTACAATGTACAGTACATGTGTGTTGGATGCTAGCTGTAAAAAAGCATATGAGAGTAAAATGAAGGTTGAGTTGAGGACTGGTTTTCCAGCGATTGATAACTAATCTAAATGGTTGGCCAAACATTTTGTTTTTAATTCCGTACGCTGCTTGATCAAAAGTAAAAAGAAGCTCGTTTGACAATTTGACATGTACGTCAAGCCACTTGCACTCTGTCTGTGACTTTTGCAAAAACGAACAAGAAACAAGAACAAGAACCACCAAAGAGGTGAGTACTATCATTTCAGTTGGCTCATTTCATTTTACTTCACATAAACTGTTTATTTAATTCGAATCGAATTGAATTGAATGATGGATGACTAGACTTGCAATAAATTTAAATAAAGCTAATGGACCTAATTTGAATTTTTAATCAACAATGTCTTCGATAAATATTTACAATTTCTCGAGCGTATCAACACCAATGTAAAATTCATAATTTCTATGGTCTCAAGTTTATAGTTCCTGCAGAATTTAAGATCTTAAAGTTTTCCACCAAGAAACTTGATTTACTTTTGCTGACCGAACTGAATTACCCATGAAATAACTAGACTGTAATATGGATGATTAATTGAAATACAGAAGTCAAATAAAAACTCAAAAAAATGAAGTTTACAACTGTACAATTGCAAAGAAGGGGTAAAAACTGCAGGATTTTTTTACCGTTTCCCTCTACATGGAATCAAGGGCCAAAGCTCATTTTTCTTTGCTTGAAAATTGATGTAGTCTGCCACCAAGGCTGTTGGCGAATTGTCTAATGAAAGGAAAATTAGTGCATAGGGCTTACCTTTACCAGCATGGAATCCCACAGTGTGCACAGTAAACAGAACAAACTGCCTATTTTACATGTGTACAATCTGAAGGAATTTCAATGTCTAACTACATATTCAGGCAAGTCAAAGCCAGATGCAATCAATTTAATCTTCGATAGTTCGTCCGACTCAAAAGATACAAGAGGTAAATCTAAAATCCAGCAAACAAAATGATATAATTGTTAGGTGTGGGTTGATCTAGAATATAAAGTTAGAATCTATAATTCAGAACTAAAGAAGAATTTGCGTGCAAGCATGTAATATGTGTGTGGTGTGTGTATGTGTATGTGCATATGTGTGCACATGTTCAATGTTTCAATGCTCATGACTCAAGTTTAAAATTTTGGGAGGTTAAAGTTGGAGGACTTTCCAGGAAGGGAGCAGCGAGGCAGCACACAAGCAGAGATCAGAATCAGAGGATGAGATGACCACATAGACAAATGTGTGGTGTGTTGAATCGGAATTAATTAATGAACGGATGGATTTCAATTGCCAACGGTTTGCCGGGAAATCTTTCCTTATACGAACGTTCCTCTTCTTCTGCATATCTTTTCTATTCTGCGTTCCTCCTCACTACACATTACACACACGTACACTCTTACATGCATGTAAGCTCGTACCTCCAAAAGGAATGACATTAATTAAGTGGACGAGTCAACAATTTTGTGTGTGGCCGACTAAAATCAAAGGAGCTCAAGAGTGGCAACCAGCGATAGTCGTCGGAGTCATGCCATGCCATTCCATGTCAAGTCAAGTCAGAGCAAGGGTGGAAAGTGGTAGTGTGTGTGTGTAGTAATGTAGTAGCTTTATGTTGTTACAATACAAACAATACACAATGCAATGCAGTGTAATCCAAAATCAAGCAGCGAATCTTCTTGAATTAAGTTTCGACGAATAACAATAGTTTAAGGTCCGCCAGGGCTCTCATCAAATATGCTGTCCTTGTTAATTTCTTTATCGCAGAGCTAAGCTTTTATTGTCGCGGTCCACGTTTGCCCAAATTTACCCCTTAGTTGTCTGTCAAAAAAAGGAGAAAAAATAATTCAAATTCAATTACACATCTCGTTCTTGTGAAAAAAACTGAGAATATTGTGTGCCATTTCATAGTAAGTATGTGTTTGTAGAAGATCAGTCAGATGAACACGCGGACCCACCGCTTTTCCTTCTTTTGTTTCCTTCTTTTCTCCATCGCTTGTTTCGTCATCTTCTTGTTGTCGTCAAAGAAAGAGGGAGAAAAGTTGGTAGTTTTACATGTAACTTCACACTCGGGCCATACAACTACGATTACAATGCTTGATACCAGAAAATGGAAATGAATATTAGAATGGCAGAGTAGGTAATGGAATATTCATAGAATTACTAGTTAAAAAGGATGAAGATGGACTCGGAAAAGTAGGTATACGAATTTAAAAAACGAAAATAATAAGACGAAACGCTTTCCGAATGAACAAGTAAAAATTACATACATATACGCAGCACAGACATACAGGATCCAGAACGTGAAATATTTACACCTCAGTCAACTGGTTTTCATTGTGTTTTACGTATTTATTTGTACTTACCTATAGATATGATGTATATTTTTGTGGGGATCTTGTTTCAATCAGCTCGTATTTTTGTTTTTCTCAACGACGAGTAGATACATTTCTTGCCGTATATGCAAAGTAAATTGAGAAATGCGTAATAATATGAATAAACTTCTTTTACAAGTCTATAAGATTAGCCAAGTAATTTTGATTCTACTTCAAATAATAGAATCAAACACAACTAATAAATGCAGATACCACCGGACATTAAACTAAATCCCTAACCAAAATAGTTTGTGTTTACAAAAAAAACAAAAGTCCAGTAAGATTCTGAAGAGTAAAAAAATGCGTTGAATTCAGTCACCAGTTTACATGATGCGATAGCCTGATTCACAGCTTGCTCTTGTAGTAAAAAGTATGCAGCATGCAGGTAACAAGTAAATATCCAAATATGGAAGAGCATGATGGATTGTTAGTTTTTTCGATGAATAATTATTTATCACATTCGTCCATTCCGTTTTGCAACTATCAAGGTGGGAGAGTACCTTGTCTTGTTGATTATAACCATGTTTTTGTTGTGTTTAATTCCAGAGGTGTTGACTACTTTAAAATATTTTCGTAGATCAAGTTTCCTCTATAGCGTGCAATGCAACGAGCGTACAACCTTTTTTTATTTTGTACTTAAGATTTTTAAGATTTAAAAATTTAATCCATGGACTATTCTTCAAAATCAACAAATTATCTACAAAATTTAATGCAAAAAGAAACTAAATCTGTGTAACTAGGGACTGTCTGCTTGTATCAAGTACAAATTAAAAAATTCACAAAATGCGACAATAAAAAACGTCCCTTGTCAAGGTTTCCACGACTCTACCCCTTTTGCTCGTCTCTTTTTTGGCACCCGCATCCCACCAAATTAATAATAAACCGTTCATGACACACATTCCACAAACTCGGAATGTTTCATAAACAATTAGGTTTGAAAGCGATTTGAGAATTTTACTGTATCTAAAGTATTTTATTTTGTATTGTATACTGGAACAAAAACCAAAGTGTAAATCGCAGACAAGCATCAACGTTTCGGTTTCATTTTATATTCATGAAAGTAGGCGACAAAGCCCTTGTTTTTACTCTTCCTGAAGCCCACAATAACTTAGACATCTTTTTCTGCTTGTAAATTCATACATCACAACGGAGGGGAAGGCATTTATTTATCATGTCATTTGAACTAATCGTAATAGTAAAGCAACATGTAAACAATGCAGCTCAGCACAGAGCTAAAGAAAAAACTAGAGTTTCGCCTTATTTCAACATTGGCATGCATGTTTGAAGATCGGAACTTTATATAGTGATATAGGAACTGTAGCTAGCTAATCCAATGTTTGAAGATGTTTTCTATAATATAGTTTGAAAAATCTAGATTTTCATTTCTCCAAAAACCAATGAGTGAAGACGTGTAGACGATAGAACCACACACAAACTTCTAGTTGTAAAACTGTGCGTGCATACATATGTGTTTACAATTACAATTCACACAATGCACAATGAAGAAGCGAAAAGTCGAACAACAATATATAAAATTCAATTGCCCTCACTTGACAAATATCCAGAGCAAGAAAACATTTGTAGTTATATACACACAAACATTTCTATATCTATCATAGGATATTTACATGAGAAAACAGGGACATGATGAAATACATGTAAAATGTAATACGTGCGTACATACTAATACATATGCATATTACATGTGCACAAGGAATGGTCGTGGACTCCCGTAGTGGCAGAGCGAAATGAAGTGTATACACAACACGACAAGGATGTGACGAACAGCAGGAAAGAATTCAAAAAACTTTGCTTGGTGTCTGCCCTAAGCTTCCCTTCCAATATTCACTGGCAAAATATTTGACGTGGCATAAAGACCTGGAAATTTATGATGTTTCAGTGCCAGAAAAAGACTTTCTTACTCCGTACTTGTGTAAAATGTAAAATGCGCCTACTTGAGTATTGTAGGTGTGTAAACTTAAGCCTTTTCTTTCCTATCCCTGACTACATTTCAGCGTGTACAAATTTTTTTGTAGTTAAACTCATTATTTAATTTTAAATCAACAGAGGAAAATTAATTTGTGCAACTAAATAAAAGGGGAAATCAAAAATGGGGGTAATAAAAAATAAAATGAATTGTAAACTATTGTTTCTTACAAACAGTTCTTGGCGCACCCTTAGTGTACCTAAACTTTGACAAGATTTTTGACAGAACTGAAACTCAGCCAAAGCATTTCTTTGTGGTCCCATTTAAATAAAAGTGAAACAAGTTGTTTCACACCAAGATCGGCAGTTTGTTTACTTGAACGCCAATTTGGCTGTCTCATCAAAACATTAGCAGTCGATTTAGATTTTAAAGGTATGAAGCACTACACAGATTCCGACTTGCAAAATATAGTTGAACCGCAAAGAATACAATATCCACAGGCGGATTAAACACATTATTTGTTCCTTACATGTGTACGTACGCGAAATATATTTATGCTTCCGTATGAACTTAATATAGGCGTCTAGCTGATATCAAATTGAATTCCACTTGTAAACATTTTGCACATAAATTACAGAGTGGGATAAAAGTATCAAATTAAAACCAACAACCGACGAACTGCTCTCGTTCTATATAACTACTTGTAGACAGTAATAGTTGCCTCTTTATTTACTTGGAGCAAACATTGAATACTTTTTTAGGAAAAGAAACTAGAAAATTAGAGTCAACATTGGCAACATGTTTTTTAGATTTGAGATCAATCCAAATTACATCTGCAAATTTTTAATTTCCGTCTGATTGGCGTCCCAGGTGAGTTAAATTTAAGACCTGCCTTGATTAAAACATTTTGAATCCGTTGAAAGATTTTTACACAAAACGTCAGTTTAATTTTATAAGAATTCAATCTGATTTTAAAAGCAAAGGACTTTGGCTTATACGAGTAAAACGAGGAAAGAATAAAATAGAAAAGCCATTATTGTTGTCAGACTGTTTGGTTTTGCTTTCGGGTTTTAGTTCTAACCGAATCTGAGGATGATAAGCCCCTCTTAAGATCCCCTTTATTAATCCTATCCCTCTCTTTGTCCTTCTTGATTTAATTCACTTACATTGCCCTCATATCACGTATCCTCTCCTCCACTTACTCTGTATCTTTTTTCTTCCTTACACTAACTTTTCTTCTTCTTCAGCTTCATCTCATCTTCCATATTCACTAGTACACAACATAGGAAGTCCAAGTACGAAAAAATATAGATACATATTGATTTCAAAGGACACAACAACACACGATATTTGATATGCTTTTCTGTTTCATATCAATGAATAACGTTCTATGTAGTTATATATACATTATGGAGCTCTTCTTTGGTACTACACACGTAACTACATCCATAAATCTCTAAGGCTGACTTTTGAGTAGCGCAGATTTTCTCAAACATACATATAAAGAAACAATGCAAGCTCCAGTTTATACATATGAGTATATGTTTATATAGATACATGTACTTTTTTATTTATATGCTACATGCATGATGTACCGGCCATACAATTGGGTAGAATGGACCAAGATTGGGGATAATAGATTTTATACAGCTCTTTTATATAAAGTCGTGTATGCAACGTAACAACTTCTTAAGTTTTCTTCATGTTTTCAGCCTCACACGCCGCTGCCTGCTTGGCTTGTCTTGGAGTTTTTGCTTTTCTTCGTGTTCGTCTTCTTGTTTGGGCCTTTGATATTTTGTCTCTAGCTTGACTCACCGTCCAATTCTATTGACATACACAATGAAAACATGTACTCTCACCTCTTATACATTCAAGTCGCCCACTCGTCACTCAATTCGGAGAATCGGACGGCAAAAAATCGAGTAGAATAGTTTCTTCATTTTACATTGCATTACCATATTATTTTGCATGCATGTATGAAGGTTGCAGAACTTCGCTCCTCGTCGTCTCGTTTCCTCACACACACAATTTGAAATTTACAGATAATTGGCATTAGATTAATGACAGGACGACACTCCAATTTGCTAAATTTTTCACTCGTTCTCCCTAAATTTACACACTTTTATGTACAGTGCAGTCAGCCATGTGAAAAAATTGTTGGTCGTCGGTCCTTCACTTCATTTTTTCTTGTTTTTCAGAATCTGAATGAATGAGAATTGGGTACAGCTTCAGAAATTGGAAGTTAGTTGAGGATTATGTTAAAGTTTTTTAATGTTACATATCATATAATATTACTGAATTTTTAACGCTTGGTTTCAAAAAAAGGAAAAATCAGCTAGGTATAGATTAAATCTTGAAAAATACATGCTAAGACAGAAATTTCTATGGAAAAATTATAGATTTGGTGAATAAACCTGTGAGTAAGAAATTAGTATGTCTTAACTAGACACAAGTTTAGCACATAAGTTGAAATTAAAGTTAGGCAAACACCGTGGACCATGTACGAAAGTCTGAAAAGAGGGAAAGAAGAGCCAGAAGAAGGCAAAAGGTTCTTTACCACAGAAAAGTTGACTTTGATGGCGGCTGGTTGATAGTGAGAAACTTTTTGACGATAAGGAAAAGTCAAAGTCAATTGGTTCGGTGGGTATAATCAAAGTTGAGGAAAAGAACCAGAAGAAGAAGATGGGAAAAAAGTACTTGTTGTCGTTGTGCTCGCAACTTTGTCTAGTAGAACGAGAAGATCGAAATAGAGAGAGAGAGAGAGAAAGATAGCGACCAAGAGTGAGAACGTGGAAATCTCAGCGAAGGAGAGAGAGAGAGAGAGAGAAAGATAGCGACCAAGAGTGAGAACGTGGAAATCTCAGCGAAGGAGAGAGAGAGAGGAGAGAGAGAAAAACTCTAGGATTTTGACGAGAAATTCCAGGAAATTCCTATGGTACACTGAGTCCCATTTTAATTATCCAACCTTGATAGATACTGAATTAAATTAAAACTAAAATTCTCCTGCGAATCGAAACTTGTCCTCTCTTCTCTTTTCTTCTTGTTCTTCCAACTCCCTCTCTTTCTTTATATTATGTCTCTCTCTCTCTCGCTCTTTTCTTTATTTTCGCTCTCCCTTGATCTCCGTTGGAGTCACTCAAATATGCATAGTGTGGAAATCAAAACTTATAAGTCGTGCATCAATCTATTTTCTCACTTGGTAATTAATCTTTAAAAGAATCACGCAACTTTTTCTCCTGCTTGTTTGGCTATCCTTCTTTTGACATGAATTTTCTACGGGTGTGCAAACCATTCTCAATTTTAAAAACTTTTAAAGGTTAACTTCTTCAGACCAGATGGATGAAAAACGAAAAACCTCAAGATCAGTTTAAATCCTTTTTCATTTTGTTTAGGAACGTTTCAAAACTGATCCAATAAATTGCATTCTCCCATTGCTTTAAAACCATATAATCAAAGTTGTACTTTGACACATTTAAATAATTTGTTGATTTTACATTTGAATACGTTGGGTTTTCAATTTAAAAAAATTATTTTCAATTTCCAATTGAATTTTATGTTAAAATGAATATTGGATTCAAAGCTAGCGATTTAATGTATTTAAGCTGAGTTAAATGCCGAGTCGGGGAATCAAAGAAAACCTGACCTATTGTAATGCTCAAAGGGTTGTAGGCGCCTCATAAAACCCGTAACGAATGCAGGAGCATGAAAAAACATGATGATATGTGCATATGTACACAGTACAACTAACCAGCTTAAATTACACTCTAATGTCTTGTATAAATGGAGGCAATACCACAACATCAAATAGGTTATTTCTTAATTTACAATGATAAACGGCAATTTATTTCAATCAGATTACAGTGCTTGGTTATGGATCTATTTGAATATCAGTAACTCTGTACATTAAATCAAGTTACTTTTAGCCAGTTTCAATAAATCAATTGTGCATTACATTATTTTCCTACATCATTTAAAAAAATTCTCACTTCCGCTGCTTCACCTTAAGCTAGTGCAAACCCAACATAACAGACTGACATATTTTGTTTATAATTTTTTCTATTTAAAAGCCTTGAATGATTGAACATGGTAACTAAAATCTTGATCATATGTCAAGGCCTACTTTTTTCTATAGCAGAATGATACCGAGCCTTGAAAAGATGTCGATTTTAAAATCAAGTACTTTAAAACATCAAAACTACTTATTTTAAATCCATATTGTAAAGACTGACCTTTGAATTTTGACCCTCTTTAAAAATCCTTGCTAAAATGCTTGCATGCAGATGCTTGTAAAGCTTCTAGTTTTTTTCTAGGAAAGGAGTTTCCTCAAAGTTGAGATTTTTGAGAATTTAGAACTTAATTCTTATTTTTAAGAACAAAAGGAGTACAGATTCTATTGTACTATATATTGCACTTTCTTTTCCTCCGCGGAAAAAACCTAGAACGAGCTTACAGCTTAGTCTGATTATATAAGAGTTTATTGTTTTCCTACAACCACGAAAAAACAAGGTTATCTCCCTTGCAATATCCATAGGCTGTATATAATATGTGTGTATAGTTGAACAACATTATCGTACATGTATGTTGTGTATTGTGTGCATGGTGTACGTATTATACTTATTGCATAACAGTATTCAATATGGCTGTCTGTCTGTCATTCTCTTGTCTCTTTCCCTGAATTTCCAGTTTAATCTCCTCCTCGCCGTTGCTTTTCTTCTCTTTGAACAAGGGATAAGACAAGGCTTCTCATCATAATGCTCTTCCTCGAATATGGGAGCACATATTATACACACATAGTCACACACTTTATCCTCTCACATCCACTATCTAAAATCTCAGCCGAGCTGAGACTGAGGTGGAAAACTATGAATGAAAGGATCTTGTGTGCGAGCATTGATTCAGCCACTCATTTTAAAGACAAGGCACAGGCAAGCTGAGAGCTCCACCAAGACATGAAGAAATGAAGTTGACATTTCAGAGTAAGGACCAAGAAGAAAATATAGAGACGTAAGAAAAGCTGGCTACACTACCTATACATGTATAGGCTACGCGACAACAGCAACAGCTAAGCAAACCAACGGATGACAAGGTATAGAAAAATACTTATAAGAATTTAATACAAATGTTCTTTTTCCCTTCATTCAAGAACTGGCCCTACATAATCATCATCAGCATCATATTACATATTATTATTATTATTCAAACTATTTTCCATAGTAAAGACTGAAAGTTCTTCATCTTGATGCGTGCGTGTTTTCGTGAATATTGAAAGGGAGGAAAAGAAAGCAAGGATGTTTAAATGTTCGGATGTTAGGCGAAAGAACTAAAAGGGAAGGCTGTCTGTGAGCTTGCTTATTCTTCGTCTTCGCCTTCATCTTCATCGTCAGCCTGAATGTGTGTTGTGTGTTGTGCAAGTCAAAGGTAAGCCAATAAAAACATGAGGAAGCACAAAGAGTCAACTGGAGAAGGAATCTGAGCGTAATCCATAAGCGAAGCGTGATAAAGAAAAAACATTGCATTTGGAAAATGTCACATAAATTTCCACGCCGAGGCTAGATCTGACTGAAAGAGAGAGCTAAACCACGAAGAACCAGGAGGAGAACACTACGTATAGGAAAAGAAAAAGATAAAGCTGTAGAAGAGGCAAATGAAACCTCACTAAATGCAATACATAAAACTGACACCAATACCCGTACCAATACCAACACCGAAAATCCGAAGCAAAACCACAACCAAACCAAACTAAACCCGGCTCGGCTCTCTCCCTCTCTTTTATTCTTATTTCTGCTCCATATCCTAAAAGTCTTTCGGGGGACTTTATTTACATACTGTTTACATTATCTGTACATTGTACATACATGCATAAATATGTACATAGCTATTAACTACAAGCTACAAGTTTTGCAATAATATTTAATTTCTAATATTATAATATTCAAATTCATAATAATTATAATAAGGTGCATAACTAATGACTCATGGAAGTTATAATCGAGTCATTAATTCATTTTTGCTGGATTCGCCCGTTTTCTCTTAAATGTACAGATAAACTTGGCGAGATTCACAAATTTTTTCGAAGGAAAAGCTCGCCAAATGTCAGTCAGAGCTAGCGGCGTGAGTTAGACAGGGAAAAACAGAAGAAAAGCGTGAGAGACACGCCACTGAACAGCTGAGCGTTGATCAAGCAGTGATTGCAACTACGTACAACCATAATACACTGCAAGTGCAGAATATTAGGAAACGCAGATATTATAGCAAATGTAAAAGAAGAGCAAAGTTAAGAAAAAGTTGGGATTGTATTTAGTTGACTAGCAGTTATAGACAGTCGGGGCTTGCAATTTTTTTCAAAATTTATTCGGAGCCTTTCCGCTTGATCGTGAGTGAGTGAGAAGATGCAGGTGACAATTTTTCCCTGTGCAAAGAATAAGAAGACGAAGAAGAAAAAGAAGACGAGGAGCAAGGCAACTCAAATTCTTTAATGTTTTCTCTCCTGCTTTTGATTTTGATTCTCGTTTTGGTTTTTGGCGCACATGCTCGAAATCGTCGAGATCGTTGAGTCACATTGAGAGACATAAATTAGCTACAATTTGACAGTCATTAAATCATGTAACACCTTTGAAGCTGACTCGCAAAGACCGCAGTCTTTACTTTCTTTGCGGTGGGCTCGGTGTAAATATCTACAGATACAAATACGATTAAAAATAAAAAAGTAACTATCTATATACAAACATTTTATCTTATATTGTTTGTGTGTGCATATGTTTAATGTATATCAGGCGTTGGTACGAGGAGATAAACGGTTTAATGTCTTGAAAATTTGTATCTGAATGTGTGTAGTCCCTGTCGAAAGTGGGCTAAAATATAAAATTCCCATGTTTTCAAGATAGCCGATATAATCTCTATGCTGTTTTGCTAATTTCTCCATCCCTAGGAAGATTTTTCATGAAAGAAATTAATAATCTCCACCCACGCAATCTTTTTTTACAATACATATTTGAATGCAGATCTGTGCTTTTTCTTGCTGATGAATTTTTTGCAAATGAATTTAATTTAATTTAATTAAGCTAATGACTATGCAATTTTTTAGTGACTTTTTTACAATGCTACGAAGCTTTTACGAAACAAACAAGAGTAAAATTTTGGTTTTGTAAAGCGTTGAAATGAAAAGTAATGATATTAAAAAAGTATATTATGTAATAGATGGGACTGTGTGCTCAAGTACTTATTTATGCGTGTGGACATATACTTGCAATTCGGACTGTTTATACGGTGCATACATATTTACGCCTTTTTGCATGTTCACATTGAGTTGCGAGTTGAGAGCTGTTGAAAAGGACGGACTGACTGGAAGGCGACTAACTGTAAATGTTGTTGTACCACTATGAGATTAGGAGGGAGAAACAGAGAGAGAGAGGCAGAGTTTTGTGCAGTCAACCTGAGTGAAAGTAAACGAAGGTAATGCAAGAAAAGTTGCATAGAAATCAATCCAGAGTATTGTGATTTACTATCAAATGTCCCGAGCCCGTCATGTGGACACGGTTTCACCATTAGCATTGCAGGCCGATTCATTTTTCACAAGTCTTCCCCGGAAAGAACGACAGCATTTCCCCCTGTTTGCTTGCCTATACGTACTTCATACTCTTCATGCTCTCTTTGTACGATAGGCGATATAACTACTAACTACCTACTCACTATAGAATAACATAACCAGATGAGTTGTATTCTCTGCAAAACCAAGCTACAGCGTGGTAAACTCCTCGCGAACATACTACATGCATATCTACATGCATGCTTTTATACATACATACATACATACACTTGTAAGTATGCATCAATAACATCGCGCGTAGAACTTTGGTATATTCTATTATATTATTATTGTACATATACATTATATCACTGTGTTATTGGTGTTAAAGAGAAAAGCATAGAAGCTTAACACGCCTTTATACGAGAGACTGTTTTGAGCTTTGAGTTTTCAAAGTGACTGCTGAGACTTTAAGCGTAAACCTTAAAAAGAAAGAGCTTTGCTCTCATTCTCAACTGCTTTTGGATTTAGATTCGGATTCTTCTTTCCTTTACTCTGAATTTTTATTCCCACCTATCAAAATAAAGGACAAACACAGTAGTGCAAAAACAACCACAAGCAACTATGAAACACTTTTCCTTGCTTTCCACTTGTTCCTGGTTCAATTTAACTTTTCTTCGGCTTCATTACATCTGCCTCTGGATTATTTGTCAAAATCCAAGAGTC
This sequence comes from Sminthurinus bimaculatus, assembly GCA_034698285.1. Lineage (NCBI taxonomy): Eukaryota > Metazoa > Arthropoda > Collembola > Symphypleona > Katiannidae > Sminthurinus > Sminthurinus bimaculatus. The sequence continues at coordinate 22,008 of JAQIVE010001180.1, forward strand.
AGCATGAGAAACCTCCAAAAATGGAAAAAGTAGAAAGAAACAACTTTTAAAATGTTTTTACCTACTTTTAAATTCCTGTAAAAAGTCAGCCGTACTATGTGCCAAATGTTTTTTAGAACCTCAACATTATAGATGCATATTATTATTTTATTACTATTTGAATGACTGAAAGAAAATGGGAAACGCTTAAAGATTTTTGATTTAAGGGTATCAAACATTAAAAGATAGTTATCTGTATTCATGTACATTATACTATCATGCATATAAACTTTATCTCCTACTTGTTCAGAGAAATGGGCAAAAGAGAAAGAAAAATGGATCGGTGTATAAATACGGTTACTATTAAGATGATGATTTAGAACATTACGAGAGTCACTCGACGTGTTTATCTGACTGCCCTGAAAAATATTGCCTCACTTGAGTCCTCTACATGAACGAAATACGATTCAAAGTGGGTATTTAGTACCACCACATGTACCGGTGCGGGTGATTAATGGCCGTCTTTCAGACATCTCGCGACAAAGACTACAACTACTTGGAATAGCCAGGACTCTCAAACATTTGTTCCAGTGGCGGTTAAAGTTGTTCCCTTCAACGAATTCGGAACTTGAAAGCTCAACTTGGTAAGCGCTTTATCGCTGTCAAGCTAACGCTCTCTATGTGCAGTCCTGTGGATTTCCATGTCTTTTGCTGTTTCTCCCGGACAAAGTTTATCTCAACCACAGTGTTTATTCTCCCATTAGATTATCCAGCAGATAAAAATTATTTCAACATTCATCCTCATCTTTAGTCAATTATCGGTTATTATTGATACAATCAAGTCATTAATCGTGTATTATTTTTATGCATGAAATAACTTCAAATTTTTAATATGCTCCTTGGAAGCAAATAGTTTCGGCTTTTACGATAAAAAGTATGCAAAGTAATAAAATAACAACAAAATGAACAAATCCAAAACAAACAACTCCACTCGTCGCCTTGTAACTGCACACTTTAGTTAATAATAAAACAAATGCCTAATCGAGTTTGACTAGCAATCATTTACATGCTAAGCTCCCTCTCTCTCTCTCTCTCTCATTGGGACAAGACGTATGGTTTAATTGACTCGACTTGACTTGGCCCTTCCTTTACTTTACTTTTCTTTCCTTAGCAAAAGTAAAGCCAAATTAAAGTTGACTGAATTTCTATCAAAAAATGATTTACACAGTTGGTTTGTGGTCCAAGTGTTTAGAGGGAAAGGGGGAGATGCAACTGGAACTGGAGGTGAAGTGACTCTCACTGCATTTTATTTTATCCTCGTTCTGAATTCAAATTCTTATTCGAATTCCAATTCTAATCTGAATATAAATATACAGATAATACATATCCGGATCCGGATCCTCCGTGAGATGATATCGCGTAAGATAAGCAAGATGTGAAAGAGCAAAGATAGATACACGTAGCCATACATGCATAGAACAGAGAACAGGCAGGAGAACCTGAAAACGTTCAAGTTAAGGAAGATTTGTGAAGTAAGTAATTAGGAAAGTTTGGATTGGTGCCCGGCAATTGCAGCAGCAGCTCTGGTAAAGTAAAGCAGAGGCAATGGATGCTTTTCTGTAAGTGAATAAATAAATCTTCATGGGTGTTAGAAGTGAGAGGGAGTGAGACGGAAGGAGAAAAAGATTTTTTTGAATATTCTCTCACTGTCTTTGTGTCTGTCTATCTGTCTTTGATACCTTTGAAGAGATGAGACTGAAGCAGAGCAAAGGCAAAACCACGCCAAGAACCAAGTCAAAGTCAAAGCTTTACACTTCACGACTCGTTGTATTTACTCCGCTGTACTGTCATTCGTTATCTCGCACTTTAGACCAGGTTGCATCTGTCCTAACCCGTTGCCGAAGATTGCCTGGAACGAATTCTTGTGTACTACATATTTTCTATTGCTATATTGCATATACATAATAAGTATGCTCAGCAGACTTATCCCGATAAAAATACCAAATATCTCCCTCACTCCATCCTCTCTCCATATTACAAATAGTTTTTTACAGATAAAGCCCGAAATCTTTTGATTATGATTTTCTGCGGTGCATTATATAAAATTAATATTTGAATCTGTGTGTAACTATTTGTGCTTGTATAGCTGTGGACACAGAAATGTCTAATAGAAAACAGATAAAGGTTCTTATTCCACGTGAAGTCTAGGACTTAACTTATATATAATATATATACAAACTACATACACACACCTTGCGATAGAAAACTGTGGGAGCACATGCAAAATTCCATGTTTGTCACGGCTTTGTAATATTCAGATGCAGCTCAACTCAACTCTTGAGACGAGGATACGAGACGATAGGCAAGACAAGAAGAGCATACCGCCGTGCCAATTAAAATCTGGCGTAAAAAAGACATTAATCAAAACTTCATGGTGGTGAATTGATGACGCACCTATGTAGGTACCATTCTGATTGTTTCATGTACATAAATGCATGCATGTAAGATTGCTATTGCCATGGCTGCGCGAATGATCTCGAATGTCTCAACAAAACTGCACAATATTTACCCGAAAAATGGAAAAATAATGCAAAATATAATGTAGAAAAGGTAGCTGTACATTCTCATAGAAAATGCACACAAAAAATGCAAGAATTGTTTAAAAGGGATACAACTTTTAGAAAAAGATCACAATTGAAACTGACAATTAGAACAATGTCCATTAAAAATTTGAATGCAAATTGCAACCTTATTACCTTTGTATAATTTGTCGTTGTATTTGCTTGTAATTGAAATTGTTATGCAAGATGCGGTTAATAATATACTTCCTGAAACATTTTAGGAGAAACAAAGGATTCATTTCATCTGAATGAATTTCTTACCAACCATACATCATTTTACAACTGGATGTAAAACTAAACGCAAAACCAAAATGTCCTTAAAATACTGTAATTATTACGACCAAAATGTCTATTGTTATTGTTATAGTTGCGTTACACAATTAAAATGACATTATTATTGTTTTTGCACACCATTTTATGCTAAACTTCTCATTTTCCTTATTCTATGAAAGGGAAAAGAAACGAATAATTTTTTGTCACCAAAGTCTTACCATCCATTGTCCATTAGAACGCGTTTTGAGTTGTGTAGCAACATACACATACGTGCACAGCTTTTCAAGCATAGCAGTATTTTTGAAAATTTTATCCATTTTTGTACGTATTTCCGCTTTCTATGGACACATACAAAGCTTCATTATGTAAGACATTCTACATAACCGGCATCAAACAATTGTCCTACAGTGTTTTGGCTTGTACATACAGCTATCTGCTATCAGATATGTACGTCGGAGTAAAACAAAGCAAAGGTGAACATTACGACGTCTACAAAAAAAGAATATGAAGAACTAAGAGAAAAGAAAAGGAGAAGAAGACTAGGAAAATTCGATTCGTTTAGCCATCAAAAAAAGATTATGTAGGGCGGTTTTTATTCTCGATTATCGTCATGAGTCGTCAGACGGAGGAGACTTTGCGTCACTGTCAGAGTAGAAAATGAAGAACATGAGTCGGTTGATATTTGATAGTCGTAAACTTAATTTGAAGCTTGTTGCATTGCATCTTTCTCTCTCTCTCTCTTTATTTGCTGGTTTCTTATTAGCTGCTTGCGTGTTCACCACTTAAAAATGTATTACAAGTCTCGAATTTGACTTGGACTTGAAACATGGAGCTTTCCTCCTCTGTTTTATGTGCATGTGTTCTATCCTACAATCAGACATTTAAACAGTACAATATTCTTAACATGCTTACATATTATGGCGAGAAAAAAATTATTTTTTCTCCTCCACAACAGAATGGATAAAAAATGGTTCTGGTCGCTGTAGCATCAAAGTGAGTATAGCCCATATGTATTTTCTGTACGTTTGTTTTTACAAATAATAATAATAATAGTTTATAACGTAAGATTACAATGTAATAATGTAATACACATATTGTATACATATGATGATAATCATAATCATATCTTGCTTCAAGACTTAAGACGAGATGAAGATACTGCAGATTGCTCTATCTCGGTTGCGTCGTACGCATTTATGTTGTACTTTGAACATGTGAAACACTTTTGTAAAATTTCTTGACTATATGAAGAGTGTATTAGACATTTTGCAGTTGATGTGTAAATATATATATGATATTTTGTACAATACAATGCATCAAGGTGGAAATTCGAAATGAATGTAGAAGGAGTAACCATACTACAAATAATAATAATAATAGTTAGTACTTATGCAAGGAGGTGAGTAAGATAGGAGAAAAGAAATAGAAGTAGAAGAAGAACAAGGAGAGTGGGAAAGAGAAGAAAGGCCGTCATATTGTTGTTGTGGTTGTAGTTGTGGACGAAGGGAATGACTAATGTGTTCACAGCCAGAGTTCGTCATTACATGAGATCTCCGTAATGACGGCCCCTGCTTCTTCATGCGACACACAATGCACAATGTGTGCCGTCCCAGTGCTATCTTAATTATAATTTCATTACGTTTCATATAGTACTCACAGAGTACACATGTTTGTGTACCGTATGTATATTACGTATTACATGGGGAATAAACGATACGATTCCAATATCGAACGTACAGTTTTTGTGTTTATTTCCTATCCAACCTGGTCATATATACCGTCTAAATTTTATATCATGTACTGTAACTTATGGCATTGTACATTGTACTCTGCATACATATACAATGTGCATACACACATTGTGTAAATTGGGAAGACATGTACTCACGTCTATTTTCTCTATTCATTTTTTCTCCTCTGTTGCACTATCTGTATTGAAATTACATTTAGGAAGATTCACATTTGCATCAGCATTCGCATTCAAAGAAACGCATTTTTGACACAGCTGGTCGTTCATCCCTCGACTTTTTCTATTTCTATACCCTTTTCGTTTTGAATATAAGGTGTGTTCGAAAACTATAAGACACATACATTTTTAGGGTTTTTTCAAAAACCCTTTTAAATTTTAAGATTATTCTTACAAA
>JAQIVE010001181.1:0-27020 GCA_034698285.1 Sminthurinus bimaculatus
ACGGGACGGGACGGGATGAGGAAACCTCGGACTCGGAACGGGACGGAATCGAAAATGCCGTCCCGAACTCATCTCTAATAGGTACATATTATGCATACACATAAAATACTCGACGTTTTTACCCCCGGTTTCCATATTAAAGAATTAATAGCATTATAAACATTGATACGAGTAAAAAAGAGCAATTTGTCCACGAATACCTAATGTTCTCTTTATTTAACCTGTTCTCAATCAAACTTGTTTCTTTTTTGCGAACTCCTATCCTTTTAACTGCTGAACGACCCACACACACACACTCTCTCTCTTTCTCTCTCTCTCTCTATTGCTACATAAATATCTAATATCTACTTTTTTTTAAAGATTTCCATTGTTGCAGGTCGCAGATAACAGCGGAAATGCGTGTACAGAGGTTCCCACCGTACTTGTATGCATTTATTAGACGTTTTTTTCTTGCCACTGAAATAGAAATACAATCAAATATTTTTCCCAGGCAGCAACATCTACATCGTCTAAGCATACATTGATTATCCCTGTTGGTACACTGTTAATTGTACAAAAACAACAATAAAATGTACATCTATACAATCGACGATAGTATTTTCACAAACACATAAAAACTCCAATTCTGAGTACACACACGTGTCTATTGTTACACATTAATACCCATTACATATAGCATATTATGTCACTGGTCATAATTATTTGCAATTAGGAAAGAACTATTTAGCTGTTACTTTTAGTCTGCTCCTATACGAACGATGAACTGCACGGGCAAAGAATAACTTCCAATTTGTATTTCCCGGAAAATACCAGCCAAAGTAACAATTAATTGTTACATACGTCACATCAGGCTGTGTGTAGGGGTGGTTGTTCTGATGGCTTGTTGGCTGTTGGTCAATCACGGTTATTAACTGTAGTAAAAATATACAGAAATGTGCAAAACACTACCCGTGTCCAAAGACAACAAAAAATACAGTAAAAAATAATGCTTCAACAACTCCGGCGATACTTGAGCAAAATACCTTTACCTTTCAGTTGTTTTCGCGTGCTTGGATGAAACGGGCAAAAACAAAAATAAAGAAAAGCTCAGCCAAGTGGTTATCACTAACATAATTTATTGTTCATAATATTTACTGTTTATCCACATTCAAGTCTTCCGAGCTGACATGTAACAGTTTCCATTGGATTGCATTGGAACATGGAAGCGGTCGAGCTGTCATCTTGATTCAATTAAATTCATTATTGCATTTACTTGTTTGTTGTTTACATAACTTAAGTTGTTGTCTTTGTTTTTCCATTTGAACTCGAAATAACATCAAAGGCAAAAAATTAGAAGAAAGCCTCACGCTATAATACGCATATTCCTAAATATATACAGAAGGTTCCTGTCATATTGTTCTTTAAAGCCGTTCATTAGTACACTAAACGAGAAAGGAGCCTCACATTGAATTTTTGAAAAGAACTTACCTAACAATAAACATAGCGATAGTGTACTAAGTGTAGCCCATCACAAATGGTTTCTTTAACGACGGACGAGGAAGCAGCACAGAAAAACAATGGTGAGCTAGCTGACAATGAGAAGAGGAACGGGCACGGAGACAGCAATGAACATGCTGGGCGACGATTGGACCAAATTAAATTTGGAGTCGACGAGCTCGTTATCTCGGGGTTGTCGGGAAAATTTCCAGAGTCTTCAAACATCAAGGAGTTTGAGGAGAATCTTTTCCATGGAGTCGATATGGTCACGGGTAAAAATATCTCCGAAATTTATTTCTTGTTTTGATTAAAAAATGTGACTCATAACTATAGGTAGTTTTTAAGCGAAAATACAAAAAATAACTGATTAAAAATTTTGATAATAGACGATGGTCGACGCTGGACCCCTGGATTGTGGGGACTGCCAGCCAGGTCGGGGAAGTTGAAGAATTTGGATAAATTCGACGCCTTTTATTTTGGAGTTCATCCGAAGCAAGCCAATTTTATGGACCCGCAGCTCAGACTCCTTCATGAGTTAACTTACGAGGCTATTGTCGATGCCGGTGAACTTTCTTGAATTAAAAAAGTCAAACATAAAGTCTAAAATTATACACGTTAAAAACATTTAGATGGATTTTGTAATTTGCTTTTGTAAATTTTAGGTGTTCATCCGTCCTCGATTCGAGGAACAAACACGGGCGTTTTTATAGGGACAAGTGAGTCGGAAAGTGCTCAGATTTGGATGGATGACCCCGAGAACTTGAATGGCTACGGTCTTTTGGGTATGTAATAAAAATGTCGAATTCCTTCAAAATGAACAAACTTATAGGAATTTCATTTGGGTAAACTTTTTTTGATTCTAATTTCCAGGATGTCAAAAGTCCATGTTTTCCAACAGGATCTCCTTCTCATTTGATTTACGAGGTCAGTAAAAAATTTTAACTAACAATAACACAATTTTCATTAAAACAAAAAATCTCAAAATACTTAGACTTTGAAATTCCGCTGACAGGTTAAAATTGTAATTTAACTTTTGCTGTTAATGTCAACCTTAGGACCCAGTTTCACCCTTGACACAGCCTGCAGCTCCTCCCTCCTTGCCCTTGAAAAAGCTGTGACCTCTATCCGCCTCGGCGAGTGCGACTCTGCCATAGTAGGTGGAGTTCACTTGTGCTTGCAACCCAAAGGAAGTCTCCAGTTCCACCGACTACAAATGTTGTCCCCCGAGGGAAAGTGCAGGAGCTTTGACTCCCGAGGAAACGGATATGTGCGCAGTGAGGCTGCCTGCGTCATTTTCATTCAAAAAAAGGACTTAGCCCTTCGTTTCTATGCCTCGATAATTCATGCAAAGACCTCCACAGACGGATACAAGGAGCTCGGCGTCACCTTCCCAAATGGACAGAGACAAGCTGAGCTGCTCCACACGATCTACCAAGAGGCTGGTGTAGACCCCCAAGAAATCGGTTATGTTGAAGCTCATGGCACTGGTACCAGTGTTGGAGATCCGCAGGAGCTAAGCGCCGTTGCATCTGTGTTCTGTGGGCCAAGTCGAAGGTCACCGCTTTTGGTGGGCTCGGTGAAGAGTAACATGGGACACTCGGAGCCATCTTCTGGACTTTGCAGTGTCGCCAAAGTTCTTTTAGCGATGCAAAGAGGAGGTCAGTAACCCATGGTTTCAGATGCCATTGTCAGTTATTCAAAATTCAACGAAATTTTTTAAAACTAGCTTGCTTTTATTACTTCAATGCATTTTGTAGTGATTCCAGCCAATCTTCATTATAAAAGCCCGAATCCCGACATTCCCGCTTTGGTTGATGGAAGAATCAAGGTTGTCTCTGAAAACACACCTTGGGAGGGCGGATTTGTTGGGGTAATTTAAAATATGGTAGACACGTGTGTAGTTTACTGCGTGCTTTTAGTGTTTCTATTGTTAACGAATTATTGTTTTTTGTTCAATTTACAGATCAATTCTTTTGGATTCGGTGGCTGCAATGTAATTAAATTTTTTTTAAAATTTTTTACGTTTTAATGAATTTTATTTTTGATGTTACATTTTTAAGCTTGAAATTTTAAATGATCCGATAAAGGTTCACGTGATTCTCCAATCAAATCCCAAAAAATCTCCCGGAGCTCTTGCTGAATTTGTCCCTTTGATCGTCCCTTACTCTGGAAGAACACGGCAAGCTGTTGAATTTGCGTTAAGGCAGTTGGGCTGGGAAAATGAGGAGGAAGAAAGTGCAAAACCGATACCAGACCAAGAAGCAATTGCACTCCTCCAAGAAATATCTGTTAAGGGCCCAATGTCTGGACATCCGTACCGAGGTTTTGCCATCATCAAAAATGATGGCAGATTGATCGACCTGGAGGTCAAGGATTTGTCTCAATCAAAGTCGACCACAAATGTGAAGAACCTAAATAAGGGAGAAAGGCCCCCAGTTTGGTTCATTTGTTCGGGAATGGGCACTCAGTGGCCTGGCATGGGACGAGACTTGATGGACCTACCAATCTTTGCAAAAAGCATCATGAACTCGGTGACAACCTTAAAAAATCATCCCCATGGCATTGACCTTACTAAAGTCCTTTCAAATATGGACGACTTTGATGGACAGTCCTTTCAGGAAAATATTGTCAATGCTTTTGTGAGCGTCATTGCGGTTCAAATGGCCCTTATAGACATTTTAAAGGCACTGGGTATCCATCCCGATGGGATTATCGGACATTCTGTTGGTGAACTGGTGGCGAGTTATGCTGACGATTGTTTTACTGCTGAACAGGTTCGTTTTTTCGAAATTTATCATTTTTTGCATACAAATAAAACTTTAATTAATTTTTATAAAAGTATCATCAAGAAAATATCATTTCATTAGACGATCGTCGCTGCCTGTGTTCGAGGGTCAACCACAAAAGCGGCCATGACGGGGCCAGCAGGAGCCATGGCCGCTGTTGGCTTGACCTGGGAGGAAGCGAAATTGAAATGTCCTCCAGGAGTTTATCCAGCTTGTCACAATTCTCGAGACAGCGTAACAATTTCCGGTCCAGCTGAGCTCATAACTAGTTTTGTGGAGCAACTCAAGGCGGAAGGAATCTTTGCCAAGGAAGTGAATTCCGCGGGACTGGCCTTTCACAGCAAATATATTGAGCCGGTGGCTCCAGCTCTGAGGAAAACCATGGAGGAAATTATCCCAGAGCCAAAGGCCCGAAGTAGCCGATGGATCAGCTCCTCAATTCCGGAACCAAATTGGGACTCCGATCTTGCCAAGACTTCCAGTGCCGCGTATCATGCCAACAACCTTGTGTCTCCAGTTTTATTCCACGAAGCTCTTCAATACGTTCCGGAGAACGCTGTCGTGATTGAAATCGGTCCTCATTGTCTTCTCCAGGGGATTTTGAAGCGGTCTCTTCCTCACTGCACTCACCTCAGCTTGATGAACAAAAACTATCCGGACAACCTTGTTTACATGTTGAACAATATTGGGAAAATGTACAATCTTGGCCTCAGTCCAGATTTACGAACTTTGTACAGGAAAATGAAGTTTCCCGTGTCCGTTGGAGCTTCTTCAATCAGTCCGCTGATTCAATGGGATCATCAAAACAGCTGGAATGTCGCTCATCACGAAAATCAAAAGGTGGAGTTTTGGTTTTCGAAAATCCTTTTAGAACATTTTTCTTTTAAAGGTTCTACTGTATCATAACTTTTGCTTAATTTTTCTGTTCTCCAGGGTAGTGACAAAACCAATGGAGAAACAACGATGGAGATATCCTTAAAAAACGAGTCGGATCAATTTTACTCTGGTCACAAAATTGACGGCCGAATAATATTTCCAGCAACGGGCTACCTTTTCTTAATTTGGAAGGCATTTGCTCAAATTCAAGGTCAACCCTTTGACCAAGTTCCAATAGTTCTCGAGCAAATAAGTCTAAAGAGAGCAACAGTTCTTCCAAAAAGCGGCAGCCCGGCCAAGTTCATCATCAGCATTTTGAAGGGAAGTGGGGAGTTCCAAATTCAGGAGAGTGGACTTGTCGTCGTTTCTGGGGTTGTTCGAAGTCCCAATTCGGACAATGAATTTGTTCCTCTCCATACCCCAAAGAAAAAGTCCGAAAATATTACAAATGGCCATACTGGAGATGAGCATGAAGATTTCCCCATAAGAATCCCCTTGTCCAGCGAGGACTGCTACAAGGAGCTGAGACTGCGGGGCTATGACTACTCAGGAAAGTTCCAGGGGATTCACAAGGCGGACCCGGAGGAAGGTTGGGCTCAACTCAAGTGGCAAGGAAACTGGATAAGTTTCCTCGATACAATTCTCCAGTGTGTGATTTTGAGCAAGCCGATTCGAGCTTTGTATCTCCCCACATTTTTTGACAAGGTCGCCATTGATCCTCAAGCCTTTCTCCAGTCCTTGAAAAACTTGCATTGGACCGAAACTGGAGAAAATGGATCCAGTTCCTCTGTAAAACCAAACATTAATGACCAGCAGTTCGACGATGATGATGACAATGATAATGATCAATCTCCCTATGACAACGACCCAACTTGCTGCAAAATTGTTCCAGTATATTATCAGGACCATCTTCAAATCGTGACCTGTGAGGGGATTCAGTTTCAACGGTGTAGTGCTGGAATGGCTCCTAAAAAAGGTGGGAACTCAGCCTCCTCCCTCAAACTGGAAAAGTACAAATTTACTGCGTATTTTGACAACAATGACAACTCCTTGGAGATTCGAGACTCTTTCCATGTGGAAGATTGTCTTCGGGCCTGTGCTGGAATATTGACAGAAAACAGTTTTGAAAGCATTTTCAAAATAACGGAAATAGTGCAGGATAATTTTGACCATTCCATAGTTCAACTCGTCCAGGAAATTTTGTTGGGCCAGCCCTTGAGACTTTGTTCGTCAACAGTTATCAAGATGCTCCAAACAGAAAATGAAGAGGGCATTGAGAAGCAAAAAACTCTGGAAAATCTAGGAGTCTCCATCAAATCTGTGGAAAACATCCAAATCGACAAGTCCATTGACATTCCAGAAACCGACATTAACAGAGAAGATTTGATCATTCTTCCCCAGAGCCTTAGTTTTCTCTTGCCAACCATTGCAAAAACCATGAAATCCAACGGATTTTTAATCCTCAACTGTTCCTCAAAGGATGAGAAAATTTGTCCAGCTGTAATAGAAAACTTGGAGAACAATTTCAACGTGGTTTTAGTTGCCCTCAAAAAATGTACAAATTCAATTCAATCCAACAAGTTTTACATGTTTAGAAAATCGCCCATTTTATCCTTGCCTATTAGTGAAAATATTTCTGACCAAAATGGAAAAATGCTAAATCATTCCAATAACAACAACAACTCAGTCGTCATGCTCAATCTCAAAAGAAAGAGCAAACAAAATGGGCATAAATATGACCATAGTTTTAACTACAGTTGGGTCGATGATCTAAAAGCTGCAATGAAGGACGCAAAAGATGAATCTCACCGAATTTATCTCGTTTCCTCGGGCACTCCGGACTGTCCCAGTGGAGTTCTTGGCCTTATCCTCAGCTTAAGGTGGGAGCAGGGCGGCAAAGGAATTCGCTGCTTCTTCAATCAGAATTCGAGTTCATGTGATTCTAAACAAGGGCAACTTAATTTCGACGATCCAGACGAAGAATTGACAAAAATCCTTCGTCGTGACCTTTTAATTAACGTCTTTGACTCAACAGCAAAGACGTGGGGAACCTTTTGTTTTTATCCCTTGGCGAAAGCCGGGACTGAAACAACGGAAGTAGAAAATTATAAAGTCGTAGAGCACGCGTATGTCAATGTAGAAAGTCGTGGAGACTTGTCAAGTCTTCAATGGTTCGAGAGTCCCTTAAAGTATCATGAACCCAAATCCGACCTTTGCGATGTCTACTATGCGCCCTTAAACTTTCGAGGTACTTTTACTCATCTATTGGTTTTTAATTTTTCATTGATTTCTTAAAAAGTTTGAAAAATCAATTTTTGAAACCTTTTTACTCTACTCTTTTTATAGACGTGATGCTTGCAAGTGGAAAACTCCCCTTAGACTCCCTGCCCAACAACATTGGTCTCAAGGACTGCGTTCTCGGCTTGGAATTCTCGGGGAAAATGAGGTCAACAGGCCGAAGGGTGACTGGACTCCTTCCCGCCCAAGCCTTGGCCACCACGGTTGTCCCAATCGAGTCTACCCTCTTTCCGGTTCCAGACGACTGGTCCTTGGCTCAAGCTGCTACAATTCCAGCGGCCTACTCAACCGCCTTCTACTCCCTCATCATCCGGGGCAAACTAAAAGCTGGCGAGTCAATCCTCATTCACGCGGGAAGTGGATCTGTAGGTCAGGCCGCTATTTCCGTCGCCCTCCATCTAAACTGCACCGTTTTCACCACCGTTGGAAGTCTGGAGAAGAGAGAATTTCTCAAGAAAACGTTTCCGTCTTTAACCGACTCCTGCTTTGCCAATTCAAGGGACTCTTCTTTTCTCCAGCATATTATGACGGAAACTAAAGGTCGAGGTGTGGACGTTGTCCTTAATTCTCTGGCGGAAGAGAAGCTTCTTGCTTCAACCAAATGCCTGGCTCAGCACGGCCGATTCCTGGAGATTGGCAAGCTGGACCTGTTTCGAAACAATAGTTTGGGAATGGCCCTTCTTCTGAAGAATGTCAGTGTTCACGGCATCCTCCTGGACAGCTTAACCAATGACTCGGAGGATCAAAATGAAGTCCGAAAACTGATGGAAGAGGGTATGAAAAATGGGGTCGTTCGCCCAATTTCTTCCACCATATTTGGCGATACCCGGGAAGAGATTGAGCAGGCCTTTAGATTTATGGCCGGAGGCAAACACGTGGGGAAAGTTCTGATTGAAATTAGGAAAGAAGAGGAACAAAACAAAGACAAACCTCAAAACAAGATTGTAAAAGCTATCCCAAGAACCTATTTTGATCCCTTGAAGTCCTACATAATTGTGGGAGGACTTGGCGGCTTTGGGTTGGAACTGTGCCTTTGGCTCATCGAGCGTGGAGCAAGTAGTCTGGTGCTGGTTTCCAGATCAGGGGTCAAATCCGGGTACCAAAGCATGTGTCTAAGGAAGTTCCGAAAACTTGGAGCCAAAGTTGTCCTTTTTTCATCGAATGATGTTGACCTCAGTACAGAGGAAGGATCGCAAAAATTGTTAGAAAATACCATAAAACATTTTAAGAAGAAAAAAATTGGAGGAATCTTCAACTTGGCAATGGTTTCTGCAGACTCCCTGATGGACAAGCAGAGTCCAGAAAAGTTTGAGATGGCAGCCAAGCCAAAAGTGGAGGCCACTCTGGCACTAGATCGTAGTTCGAGGAAAATGGCCCCATTCTTAGATTACTTTGTTTGCTTCTCCTCGGCCTACAGTGGAAGAGGAGGCCCTGCCCTGTCATCTTATGCATATGCCAACTCTGCGATGGAGCGGATTTGTGAGCAGAGACAAAGGGACGGACTTCCAGGATTGGCAATTCAGTGGGGACCGATTGGAGACGTCGGGATCCTCCAGGGACTGGAGAGTGACAAGCAAGTGAGTGGGACGATTCCACAGAGGATTTCTTCCTGTCTAAAAACACTGGACACTTTGTTACCAGAATCCAAGGGTGGAAATGCCACCGTGTCATCCTTGATTTTACCAGAGAAAAGGAGTAGGAAAAGTGAGGAGGCCCTCGATTGTAAATCAAGTTTGCTGGAGAAAGTTGCCCACATTTTGGGGATGCAGGTCAAGGACGTTGAGAAGCAGAATCCTGGTACCAAACTTCATGAAGTTGGAATGGACAGGTAATTTCAATAAAAATAATTGCCGCACAGATTTTTATAAAATGTAAAATGTGCTTTTTTTTATCAAAATTTTATTTTCTTTAATGCAGCTTAATGGGAGTGGAAATTAAACAACTGATTGAAATGAGTACAGACCTCGTTCTCAGTCAAAACGACATGATTGAGCTGACCTTTGGGAAATTGAAGGAGCTCAAAGTTGTTCGAGGAGATTTCTCGGAAGAAACGTCGACTGCCAATGATAATGATAACGATGACAAGGGAAAAGTTGATGAAAAAGTTACACTTGAAACAGAAGAGAAAGAAACGATTCAAAAAGACAATCAGGGTTCTCTGGATAAAAATTTAAGTGAAAAAACAGCAGAAGATATCTCGGAATTAGAAATTCCGATTCCACCAAATTTGCCTACAAAATTTTATCAGCACTACAAGAAATTATCCCAACTCGAAATTAAAGCTGTGTGGTTGTACTTTATCGGGGTTTTGAGCGTGTTAGCCATCGGATTCCTCGTCTTGATTTCTCTGATAGTTCGACAAGGAGTTAAACTCTACATGAGAATGTTTCTCAACACAAATAAAATCAAATTGTTTGAGCGACCCTTTGACGAACTTATGGCGGCGAATCCTCGTACTACGAATCTAGTTTATGCGATAAGATTGCAGGGAGTTCCCTTCAAGTCCAAGATGCTAAAGCTGCTTGATCAACGCATCCACAACTATAAAACTAACATTTGTCTAGACAGACCAACAAGTCCAAGCGACTCTGAATACAGACCATATGAAAATCTACAGTGGAGGATTGTAAAGGGTCGTTTCTTCCACTATTGGAAGAAGGATTCTTACTTTAGTTCTGCAAATCACCTTGTATTCGAGTCCTGTGACCGGGACCTGGAGAAGGAAGCGGTGAGGATCTCGAGTTTTTATCACAACTACGACTGGTCGGAGGATGATGAGCGGAAGAGACCCCGTTGGGAGCTACGAGTGTTGACTCCAAACTACCCCTTGAATACTCCCACAGAATCAAAGGAATTCCTCATTGTTTTTGTCATTCATCATTCTTACGGGGATGCTAACTCGGCTCTTCAAATTTTACAGTAAGCACAGGAATTTTTTACAACTCGTTAGCTCTGGAATTTAGATGAAAGTTATCTACAAAATTTTTGAATTATACTAATTGAATTGCTTTGTTTAGATTCGCTTTATGTGACCAGAGACTTCCTTCATCTGTCATGCAAGAGCAAGTTAACGGCTCAAACATTTCGCACAACCCCACTGAAATGGAAAAAATTTCGACACACGATGACGAAAACTTGTCATACTTTCAGAAAATGTCCAAACTCATGCTATTAAGCCAAAAGATTCTTCTCAGAGGTCACAACTTAGCCCTGGAATTGGGCCGAATATTCGAAGGATGCACCCGAATTAAACAGACGGACCATAATAAAACTGACAATATCCAAAGCCGCCTGGAATCTCCCATCCGCTGTAGCCTCACTCGATTCAGCCTAAGCCAAATGAAGTCTATGCGGAGCAAGACTACTGGAAAATCCGTCCCCGTGTCAACAGTTGTCCTCACCGTCTTTTCAAAAGTGTATGAGCGACTTTATGCCACCGCAGGGAAACAATGTCCAGATAGTATAGTTACCACGACCCCCTACGCAATTTTCCCATACAGGCGACTTGGACTTGTGAACAACATTGCCGGCAGCATCTCTTTCATTCCAACGCATATCCAGGACTCTCAGGAGCGGATGAACGTTATCCAGGAGCAAACGGACCTTTCAAGCAGGAGGGAGAATTTGATGGCCGTCTTTGACTTTTCAACGTTAGCCTCCATGTTTACCCTCCAACTGAATAAATTGTTCTTTAACAATACGCGGAGCGTCGACCTTCTGTACACCAGTGTGCCCGCCACCATTCCAAAGACCTTGACCTTCTTTGGTGGGTACAAGATTAAGGACTTTTTTGGCTGCACCTCTCCCGTTGGTCGGGCTCTCGGGACTTTAGCTAGCACGATTGACAGTACAAATGATAGTGTTACTCTGTGCTTTGCGGCCAATGAACATGATG
Source organism: Sminthurinus bimaculatus (assembly GCA_034698285.1). Classification (NCBI taxonomy): domain Eukaryota; kingdom Metazoa; phylum Arthropoda; class Collembola; order Symphypleona; family Katiannidae; genus Sminthurinus; species Sminthurinus bimaculatus. The sequence goes on from JAQIVE010001181.1 coordinate 11,332, forward strand.
CTTTGGCCATTTCCAAGGACTTTTTTCAGTTGTTCTTTCAATTTTTCCAGGAAGAGCTGGACAACTTGGGGCAGGAAAGTTCGTAAAATCAATTTTTGATGTTATATAAATATTATGTATTATGAACCTTTTTGATTTGTACCTAACATGCTCATTTTAAATGTATCTACTATTTTGATAATCGAATTAAATATTAATCCTGTATAAATTGTAAAGCATAAGTAAAGCTTATTATTTATTGTGTATATTTTATGTGTGCAATATGTAATATAACTATAATATATATATATATTTAGTATATTATGTAACTTGTAAATAATTGTATTCAATATCTTACATAAAGAATAACGTGATGATTATAAAATGAGACGGAGTTACAGTTGAATTGACTCAAAATTCATTTTCAATTATTCAAAATTTGTACATATTTTATTTACACAAGTAAGTAACAAAAACTTATTTCCTTAGTTTTGTACAGCAAGCATATTTTCAAGTTATAACAAGCAAGAATTTTAAACTTATTTAGAGTATAAATGTGTAGATGTTTCGAAAAATTATAACAACTAAAACCTCTCGAAGCTGGACTAAGGCACGGGCTTCGTTTGCCTTAAAGTAAAAGGTATATTGAAGCTACTTTGCCAATTAGTTTGATGCCCTTCAATTTTAAATCCAGACTCTCTACTTACTATACTTGTCAATGTCAGTGCCTGCCCCAGCACTTGAAACTGTTCCCCATTGCCTTTTTTCTGAAAAAAATACAAGTTTACAAGCAGTTAGTATGACCAGTAATTGATCACAAAAAGTAAAAACTACCTTTCTTTTCATTTTTACTCACGTCTAAAAAGCTGAGTGTCCATTGAAAGGCCCTGAGATGCAGCAATCAGTGCAATGACCAACAGAAAAAATATGTTGAAGACAAGCTTCATTTTTTATTGATGATGAACTAAAGGCTGTAAACGGTGAAAGTTTAAAAGCAAGCTTGAGCTTTTCAACTTGGAGTTGTTTAGTTTATATGGAGATGGAGTTGGCTAATAAAGGATCAATTCGTGCGGAGTCGTCCTTTTAATGCAAAGATCGGCCTTTCAAACGTTATCAAAATCCAGTTGGAGTGCGGATATAAATATGGCAATAACTTTAAAGATATTTAAGAGATACTTCAAATGTAAGAATTACGAAACGAGCCAAATAACACGGCACGGATAGGAACTGTTATCTTCATAATAGATTATTATTGTATTAAGAAACCAAAGGTACAAGTGTTCAGATAAAGTTGAAAATAGACCAAGATTTCTTGGAAAAGTTATTAACTCTGCTTTATCCCAAATATTTTGGTAGATATTTCACCGCAAGCTGCCTCAGAAATAAAATTTCATATTTAAGCATGCGGATACCTAACGTCTCATTAGACAGTGGACACTTTCCATCCATTCTATGCACGCATCTCCTCTTCTGTTCGTTTTCTTGGACGATTTAATGACTCTCAACTACGTTTCGAGCACAAATTAGGTAATAGGTAGCAGATGAGCTGAGAACAGATCAGTCTGTCACATGACACACATGACATGTCCTGTTCATACATAGTTACTAATTACTTGTGCCTGCTTGTAAATACTGGCTGTAATATGTCAAGCACAATCGACAGGCGACTCGGCGAACATTTCCACTTCAAGTGAAAACTTATATCGAACTACAACGTTGTTGAATCGTTTGCTGTATAGATCTGCAACGTTTTTCTAAATAATGTAATAAGAAAATTCAATAATTATTATATAATATGTGACTGGCGTATCTCTGTGATTGATGGAATCGATATTGATTTATAAATGCGCAACTTTTTGTGTTGCATTTATTACGTTTAAGTTCACATAATATATCGATGGATAAATCGATAGTCATTCTTTGAAAATTTTAAATATTCTCACATTAAAACATAATTATATTTGTTTATAACAATCTTCATTTAAATCATGCATTTATTATTATAGTATGAGGTAACCCGATTTCGGGTATTTGAATTTTTGCTTATACAGTAGCTATACATTATACATACATACATACTATGTACGTGTAATAAGGTTCAAGTGTGAATAATTATTATTCACACTTGAACGTCATTAAGGATAAATGACATATTTCTGCATACAGCGATAGTAGTCAAACAACAAAAATTATCAACTGTGCCCCCTAAACTAACCTCTTATGACTTAAATATATTATACATTATCCACAAATCATAAGTGTATACTTTTGCACCACATGGATTGGGAATTTGAACTCGTATCATAATGCCATTCATTCAAAAATTGGAATCTAGTTGAGAGGCTTTAACTCTCGGACACATTTGATGAGGTTTCGGCGAGATGCACAATAAATTTTAGGACATTCATAGCCAAACTTGTTCTCTGGGCGTTCTTTGGTTCTTTGAACCATACAATATTACTTTTTAAATACAAATTCTTGCTCGCCTTATATATTTTATAACACAGTTGTTTTTACTTTAAATAACCTTTTTTTCAAAATAACCCTTAGAAAAAAACGTAGGAGGTTTTATCATGAGGTTTTGCTGCGTACCTGGTAGAAAATCGCAGCAAAATTCATGAGATTAACATGAGTTTTTCATGACAAAGCACCAAAGTCACATGAGGTCATGGCTGATTGATATTAAAAAATAAGTTGGTAAAAGTTTCATGATTTTTTCATGCGTCCGATTGTTTTTTGTCGAGTTGACTTTTAGGGCGCATGAAAACAACATGAAATTCTCATGATGTTCTGACATGTTTTTCGATCAGGTCCGCATCAAACCTCATGAAACTTCCTGAGTTTTTGTTTTAAGGGAACATTACAATTTACCGTGGTAAACTTTTCACGATCAGCTACATTAGATAGTATACACGTATTTTTCAATTAGTTTACTTACAATAGTCAAGTAACAAGAAACATGTAGTAGAGACCTTAATTTTAATGCTATGAAATAGACTTAATGTATTTAATGCAATATACGTAAATATGTTTTTTACACTATAATGTACAGTAATAAAATCAGCTTGTGAAAAAGCCATTGTACTATACAACATTGTTTCTTCACATTTTTATTGTAAGTATATTATTCATACTTATTTTAGAAACATTCTATAATAAAGTCTGCCTACAAGTATTTAAGAAGCAATCATTTTCAGGTGTCCAGTCGACTTTGAAAGGGGTGATAGGACTGACTTTTAAAGTCCGCGAGACATCTGAAAAAGTTTACTTAAAATTAATTATTTTTACAATACGTATTTACAGTGAGTAGATAATCCACAAGTTTTTCCTTCTAGTTCAATAAAACTATCATTATAATTGATTGTAATGTCGAGGTCACACAGAGACCTTAAAATCAGAGTAAGACTTAGACTTTCACCACAATAGAGTGAATATTGTTTCAATAGGGAGTGAAGAGAGTACAGGGGCGTTTTTCGGGAGAAAGTCTAGTTTAAATCCTCATTTAAGCCGTTACTTTTCTCGGTGACAAATTTCTGTGTAAAATAGAATAGTACATAATATGCACTGTAGATCGATGTTCACACAAACGGTGAGTTAGAGTTAACTTACTTTTGTGGTACATCGGGGTATAAACTATAACGCCTTTCTTACCCAAGGAAGATTCTATGTATTTAGATGTTATCGACATTCACAAATGCTTCGAAATTTCACTCATACGCTGGCTCACTCACTCATTCCTGAATCCTGCGTATCCTCCTTCAGCTAACTTGCGAATTCAGCAAGTGGCTGACAATGAAATTTGCATCACAATTGAAAAGAGAGTACGGTGACAATACATACGACGATTATAATTATTTTTTAAGTTTGATTAACAAGTTTTCTTGTACTTGCATCTATAAGTAGTAGTAATATCATATTTTTAATACATTTCTTGCAATGGGTATATTTCTGGTATTTCGCAAGTTAGGAGTTCATCCATCCCATGCTGATTTTGGACATGAAAATTGTGTTTGGAATAAGTTATTTTCTATATTGTGATGATTTTCTACCATCTTCAAGCTTTTGAATCGTACACCATAAAATTTGGAGTACAACTTTTTTCGGTTTTGAAAGCATCCCGTTTAATAGTATTAAAATATTAGCATTAATACGGGTGTACCTCAATATTTAAAAACGTAACGAATAGCTTCAAAGTCTGTAAAAACGAATGATGCTCAAAGTTTTACGACGCCCATTCAAAAAATTGGTTCTCAGTTGGTTAGAAATCAGCGCATTAAACTGCATCGATTGAGATATGTGAGAACTCTTAATTTTCGGAGCACTAAAAATGTATCCATTGTTAGTAGACAATAGAAAAGTTCAAGCAAGTTCAACTTGAATATTACAGTAAACATGTGGGGTCCGAAAAAACATTACGAAACACAACATAGTTATAAAATAAACGTATTAGTACATAATTTTCAAGGTATTTTTTTCCAAATCCCAGATTGGGGCTTTGCCGAAACACCCTGCCATTTATGTCACAGTATGTATTCACATGTAACCAACTGAAAAACAGCCTCATAGAATCTCGTGACTTTTTTTATATTATTGTAAATATGAAATATAAAAACAAACTTTGTCACAAATGGCACGGTGTTTCGGACTCCATATTAGGTTTTTGTAAAACTTTAAAATATTTATCTATTAAGCATTCACAAGAAAACAAATGTTTCCTCATTTTATTCGTATTTAATGGTTTTATTTAGTTTTATTCTTGGTTTTTTAAAAATACACACATTTCAGTACAGTAAAACTACCATACGGAACATTGGTTTTTAGGAAAATATCTTTGTCCTTGCTTGCAAGAGTAGGCTTTAGCAAAATCTTTAGAGTTGGATAACGGCCCAAGCACATGAATAGGAGCTGGAGAGTGGACTGAAATGACAATCACAGCATTTATTAAGAGGACCCATAAATACATAAGTGAAAACCAAAAAAAGGAAAGGTTTCATCCTTTGAACCAGAATTTCTGTTACGCCGGTTTTAAAAAAGGTCATTTTTATTAAAACAGAACAGACGAAAAAACTTACCCGCAGAGCGAATTTTATTCTGAAATTTGCAATGATTTGAAATTAATGTGAGTTTTGAAATCCGATTGATCATTATAGCTTATGGGTAGCATCATTTTATAACATTACACAAAATTTTATTTCATATCTATAAATATCAGGATAACTTACCAGTAAATCTTCGTATCTCATTGATCCACACCAAATTTGTCCATAGTTTAAGAAAAAATATTGATCATGAGTCATAGACTCAAGTCCTGGTAATAAGGGCTCGGTTCCATGCTTTGACTCCCACTTTTTAAATGCCTGCAAGCATTTAATTAAGCATTAGAATTCCCTGAAAACTTATTAGATATCAATTCATCATTTGGAGGGGTTACTTCAAGGCCAGATTTTCGGGCACGGGAGTTTGTAACATGGGTTTTCATACTGCCAGACATTGGTACTGCAGTCATATACGTTGAAAAACCGGGTAAGGATATCTGGTTTATAGAATGTACATATTTACTAAATATGTACATTCTACAATCTTAATGGCACCAGAAATCCTTACCCAGTTTTTCAACGTATATGACTGCAGTACCTATGCTGCCAGAGGAAAAGTTGTAGAGTAGTCGTTGTTTTGAAGAGTGATACAAAGTATGTTTGTATTATATAACTGCAAATCCTTCTTTACCCCTTGAAGGACATGAATGAACTTTATTTGGATGTGTATATCTGTTATTGTTCCCTTACTTTGGCGCTATGAAAACCGGGTATTTTTATTATGCGCCCTTAAGAAACCAGAAACAAACACTCCCAGTATGTAGATCAAGCCTAATATATAACGTCCAATTAGGTACCTACTACCTACATATGTATATATAAGTTACTAACAAACATTAAATAAAACTGCAAGTATATTACATAGGTACATAATAATATTGTTTGCCTAAACTATACTTATATTTGCACACACTGCGGAGCTTTATACTGTATAATCCTCAGAATTTGAAGAAAGCAAAGAGATAAAAAAGAATCGAAAAGGATGAACAGGCAAAGTCTTTTTTTCTGTGACCACTGTTGGTTAGAGTTCTTGTTGTTGACTTGTTTGTTCTACGTTTTTGTACACAGTGATGTACACACATAAATATCCATGATCTGTATCGTGATGAGAGCACTTAGTACGAGAAAGGCAAGCCAACGATCCAATTATGGTACATTGAGACATTTCTCTCGCATTGTTTTCCCTTCCGCTTTGTTTCTTTTTTCCTTCATCATATCAGCATTTTTATGCAGATGTACATTATATGTACATACATGTGTAAGTACATAAGAGTCGACTGCCTTGCAAATTTACAAAACACAGTGCCCTACATTATGCCTCGGGTCGTACATTTAATCCCGAGACTGATGAAGGAACGATGAATTAATTTGTACCTTAACCTGCTTTCTCGAGCACCAGCTATAGCTTTAACATTCATTTGCGGCTAGGTATGCTTATGGAGAAAGCAACGAGAAGAAACTAACATTATGAATGAATGCATAGCTCACTAAAAACTGAATTTTCATACCATGTTTCATTTCCACGAAAAATTTCGTAGCTAGCAAGCCCTTTAGCTATTCTCATATAAAGTAAGTACAAAGTGTGAATCGTTGCCAGACAACATTAAAAAATAATTAAAAAACTGGGTTCATTTTCCAAAAAGAAGCTTGTATTCATCATATCGTAGGCACAAGCAAATCCGACCTTGAGAACAAACAGTAAACATAGGCAGATTGAGATTATTAGGGGTAAATCTCTTTGTGCATTCGAAACAAACAAATTGCTTTCTACCATTACCCTAAAACCACCATTATTGTCGTAATTGCAGGTAATATATTATTGTTGACATGAGCAAAGCACCAGATTTGTGTATTTGTGAGCACAACTATGCATGGGATTAAAAAGTATTCAGATTTCTTTGGCGATGACCATGCTTATACATACAGTTTGTGTAGTATAACGTACATAAGTCCAAAAACATCCACAGTATAATGGCCCCTAAATTACCCACAAAGTAGGAAAACGGTAAAATAAAAAGTAAATTGATCCAGTCCAACTCGCAGCGTATCGTACCTGTCTCTGTTTGGTTGCTGCTCTACGTTCTAGTCATTGCCAGTATTCTTGTGCATAATTATATACTTACATGAACTATCAGTATACTTTGAAATTCAGAAGCTAAAACTAAAACAACTACACTGTACCCTGTATCCATATGCATACACAATGCATAATAACGCTGAAAAAAAACACCCGTCAGTATAGTAAAAATAAGTTTCAAGCTGGAAAAGAAGGAAGTGAATAACACTAGTTTATTTTCGTCATTTTCATTCGTCCCCTTTCTGACGCTTCTCTCCCTGTGTCTGTTTCAGTTCTCAGTTGCATAAGGCACACAAATACATAATCTTTATAATGTGTCTAAAGTGTACATATAGTGTAGACTGAAAAAACTTTCTTGCAATCTACTTTTACTGTGAATGAATGAGCCTGCGTCACAAAATTAAAATAATTGAGAAAAAGTCAAATTGGCGAGAGAAAAAAACTTTTTTCATGCCAACTCCAAAAAAGTTTCCATTCATAACAAAAGTCTGGAGTCAAGTCTCCGTAATCCATTGTCTTTGACTAAAGAGAAAAGATCAGCAACAGATGACAATAATGTGTGTGATGTGCGACGCAACAAGAGTTTAATCTTTGTACTTATGATGAACAAGATAATTTGTACAGCACAAGCGAATTCGAGATCCCTTTATAACTTCCAGCCCTTCTGACGCAAACTGTACGATACACGCTCAAATACTAATGAAATAAAATAATCATTATACATGCATACATACATACATTGTGCATAAATAATAGACTTACTCGATAACTTTGCTTTAGACCACCATTGTCTGCTATATTTTCTCCCTGGGTCATCTTCCCCGACACCTACGCCATCTACACACATTGCATTGTAAGGAATTATTTCGAAAAAAATTACCACAATCGACTATTTTTGTGCCATGTTAGACAATAGCAGTTAGATAAAGAGTAAAGAATAAAGATGGATCAACTTACAGTAAAATTCATAATTTTATACTCGCTGTATTGATCTATTATGCATTGAGCTTGGGTACGGAAGGAGGCTATCGTCTCATTATTCCACCACTCCTTGAGGTTACCATCACTATCAAACTGTCTACCCTAAATAATTTTTACACAAAAATAATCATGCATAATAGAAAAGATAAATAAAATACCCGCAATTTATCCAAATTTTTGATAATATTGATGCGCACAATTTTTTTCTGATAACAATTGGCCATCTCCATGCTCATTATTTATATTTGTTATTTGTACATTGTGCATTAGACACATTTTTTCAATTAAGCCAAGAACGTGATACGTATAATGTACATATTTTATATTGTATTACCTTATCATCGAAACCTAAAATGAAATCAGAGACAAAAGGCAAATTTTAATCATTAAAATTATGCTTCATGTTGCAAAACTAAAACCCACGATCGGTGAAGATATGTAATAAAATATTATATTTTATTATTTCCATGTGTATTACCATGCGTTATTTCGTGGCCGATTACAACGCCTATACCTAGAGTAGAAAGAGACAAAAGAGAATGTCGATGATGAAGCCAATTATTTCAATTCCCTATGGGCAGCATTGTTGTTGATGTCCCCCCAACAATAACGATAACGATAAAGGAAAGATTGTGTGACATCAACATCAGCCATGCACTATGCACTATATGTATACTAAATGCATATTACATACAGATTCCCCTTAGAATTGCCATGTCCTTGAGACAAATTGTTGGCTCTCTTATGCAATTGCACATAAAACATAAAGGTATGTACATAATATGCGAGTGTATATAATAATGTAATGTAATTTAATGTAATGATGGCATTTGACACTACCTCCATAATTTAATGATTTAGGGAAATGTTGACTGTAGAAAAGCGGTTGGAGAATTCCAGCGGGGAACACTAAAAAATCACAAGCAAACCGACATTTTCATTATTATTATCCTCAACTTGTCATCTTTACCGTAATTTATCGCTTTCTCTACATATAACTAGATCTCAAAAGTAGTCGACGAGGCCATTGAGTATAGGTTTTGCTTGTACTAAAGACGACGATTCTCTATTTGTTTCACAGCATATAATATTTATTGATTTTGTCGTATATATTGCTTGTTGAAAGTTGTTGTCGTTGTTTTGGTTTTTGGAACTGACCAATATCATTTTTATTGGGGTCATAAAAAGCATTGACGACGGCGGGCTCTGTGGACCATTTGTCTTTGTTCACGGGCTTTCGAAGTTTCTCCAGATTCTGAGATGCCTTCCACTGCCCCATGTTGATAATGTTCCTGAGAAAATGATCTCGTGACACTGTCAACTATAGAATAGATAAATAGGATGGGAGAATTAAAGATACATAAAACTCTTATCAGTTTTGCTTTTATTTTGTATTGCATTTTTAAACATTTTTATATGATTATTTCATGTACTTTTTTGACTTTCCTTGAAAACGTAAAATAGGAATGAGAGAAAGGAAATAGAGAAAGTATAGCAACACATAATATGTATGTATAAGTATACAACAGGAAAGAAAAAGGCAAGCACATTCAGGCACTCGTATCGGCTTTACCTTTGCCTTGTACAGTAAAAGGTCTTGACGAAATAAAAAATAAACAGAGAATAACGCAAAATGGATACAGGGAGTTGAAACTTACATTTTGATATTCCTTATTGAGTTCCGAATGTTTGACCAGAAAGTCAGGATAGCCGATCCGTTCTTTCATCTTAAGCGCCTTTTCACGAGCCACTGTTCTATTGGTAAAAACATTTAATAGTAATTTACAACAGCCCAACGACTTGATGTAATGTGGACGCATTATACGCAAACCGAAAGTCAAAATAATAAAAAGCATTCAAGTAAACGGTAAACAACGTTTGAACATTTCTTGGGGAGTTGAGCAATCCTCAAAGAAATCATACACACCGTTTGCTGGCATGTATTCACGGTAAAGTTAAAAGATAAAAAATAACCACCTTGTCGGAGTGTCCATCCAGTGATTCTCCTCGAGCAGCTCAATGAACGCTTCACGAATATTTCCTATCATCTCTTGAGCCGTTTCCTAAAATAATCAAACAAAAGGAATCATAATCATTTTCATGATGAATCTTCAAGATATAAAAGGCAATTAGTTCAATATTTTGCTGGGTTTTGTGCTTTCAGTCGCAGAAGATCTATTTTAGTCCGTGTTTATTATTTGTAAGCTTTATAGGAATCCTTTGTTTTCATCCTTTTCTAATCTGAATATGAATTTAAACGCGCTAATAGTTAGTACATGTTACAGCCATCCAGATTTTTCTAGAAAACCTAAAGAAATCAATTTCGAATTCTGCGGGTATAATTAAACAGCCGTCAAAAAGAAGCCAACTTCAACAAATGACGCCCCCATTTTCTATTCACACTTTGAATAGAATTGCACAGAAAATCTTTAACACTGTGTAATTTAAACGCTATCCGTTCCCATCTTTTTCTTTCAGCATCTAACTCAATTTTTTTACCATTCTGGCTCTTACAACTTCTATACCAGCTGCTGATTAGTTGTATCGCTTTGTGGCTTATTTTTGCCAAAGCAAGAGATAACGAAAAAAAGAGATAAAGAAATTCAACACAAACCCTTTTGTATTTACCTACATACGTCTTCTTATTTCTAGTCATTAACACTTCAACATAAATTCATCTGTTATATACACATACAATATTATTCATAGTACGTACAAATTCATCCTTTCATTCACAGCGAGTACACAACTCATGAATTTTTGCCACCCTGTTTTTTGTGTTTATCTGAGCCCTCTGTTTATGACAAGAGGAAAGAGTGAGTAAAAATACCACAAAAATCAGTATGAAATGACGGGACTTTTCTAAATCGGTATAGAACCTTCATTCAAAATAACATGACATTGTCCTAAAATACCATCACCAGCAAAGAGCAAAAACAAAAAGTACGGAGAAGGTAAAAAGGAGAAAAGGATTGCATCACATTAGGGAGTATCTGTTATTGTACGCTTTTTATCGTTGCTGTACATGTAGGCATGCACAAATGCCTTTTTCCAGCATTCCAAAAATCAAAAGGATATTGTGTTTTTCTTCAGCTCTATGCTTTGATAATTGAAATACCATCATTATTACAACAAAGCGTCTAACTTTCAGCTTATGAACCATAACTTAGATTATGCATGTTTCTAACCGGCAAAACTGTTTTTGGAGGAGCAGACGCTTCCGGGTGGCAAATAATTGTTTTGCCTACAAAGTGAAAGTGAATGGAAAATGACATAATTTGTCATTGCTACAAGAATCCTATAAATATTTGTAGAAAATAAATTCTTCGCGTATTCCAATAAATCTTTTTTCGTTTGCATATAAAATACTATTCATACACAGCTATGTACATGTACATGTACGTGTATAGTGTAGTATTCCTATTATGTAATAGGCTGAAAATTTCTGCTGTCCTGTAAAACTTTCTGTGTAATGCATATAGAGTTATAGGTTATAGAGCATGTAGAGGTATCTATAATGTACTTTATATTATCTATCCAAGCATTTGAACGGAGTTCAAATCAAATTATGTTCGCTCTGGAAATTTCTTTAAGGATCTCAAGATTTCATTTGCCATCTATAACCTATAACAGTATACACACATAAATGCATAGGTATTGTATGTGCCTGCATTTGTGTATTACACAGCTGACTGGATCTATCACAGGATGAAATTTATGTAGACTAAAGCTTTATTGCTTTTTCATTTCAATAATTTTATTTTCCACATAGTCAGACTTTCTTGCTCCTCGTCGGCAGCAGAAGAAGCAAAGAGGCTGCAAAGAAGCGAAGGGCCAGAGAAAGCCCAAAAGAAAGTTTCCAGATGAAAAATCGCCTACTCGTTCCATGCCGACTTTTGGCTACCTATACAGTATGTACAATGTACATCCTTGTGAACTGGGTACTGTTGCTATATTGCCGTGGTTGTTGCTGCTGCACTGGCTATGTACATAATATTGAACCAAATGGACATTCAAGGGATGCAATATACCGTCCGGCTACATGCACACGGTACAGTATAATATTATAAATAAATACTTTCAGAAATCACAGGCAGTAAAAGTAATGCAATGGCAAACTTCAAACTCTAACCAAAGTTGCAAAATCAATCGAAAAACTCAATAACGCGAGATTCAGCTTCAATATTCATTTCTTATTAGTATTCCTGATCTGTGGGTAATTTGTTTATTTTCAAAAACTTTTGCACCTGTTCCACAAACATAAAATTACTTCACACACCACATAAAATACGCATACATTTTATTTATACAGCTAGAGTTTCCTCACACAGTTTTAACTTTTAGACTTTCACTCAAGAAAATTTACATGCATATGTGTCTAAATATTCATTCAAGCTGCAATACAGTTGTCTATAATATCTATTATTTTCTATGTGTATGATCTTTGAATTGAAATAGAAAGAAAAAAATTCAAAATGTATGCATAAAAGAAAATACAGTCGTAAATACAGGGATAAAGAAAATGCGATTGTCTCCACAAATTAAAGTTTGCATTTCGTATCGGTTGTCTGGTATTTGGGGAAAGTGAGAACAAAAACTACATTATGCAAAATACAAAACAGGAACGAAAGCGGGGGCGAAGCTTTAATATGGGAAGGCTAACAATTATCTAATTTTACATAGTCACTGAGCATTGGGGACAAATTATCGCCTTTATTTGCACTTTCCACAAAAGAAAGTTGGCAATTTTGCTGGCAAAAACTTTTCAAATGGGCCCGTGGGACTAAAAATAAACAGGAGGAAATCAAGATTAGTGATTTCTGTCTTTCTCAATTTAAAATCTATTCTGTTCGTCAATTAATACTCTCGCGATGGGAGTGAAAAAGAGGGAGAAACTATTTATACAATACACAAAAACATAACATGCTATACCTAGTTTGCATTTAACATGGTCATAGTATGATAATATTATTCCCAATGATAACTACGCAAACGAATATACATATATACATAAGTGAATAGAGACCGAGAGAAAGTGAAAGTGAAGACGGCGATGAAAATGTACATTATACATGCATACATAAATGCATAAATGCATTGAAAAGGTTCATTCGAATATAAGAAATCTAATAAATGAAGCTGTTATAATTATTATTATCCTATTACTACAGCATAGTAAGTATGTATGTGCCATGTATACTGTACTCTCAAGCTATCAAAAGAACTAGATAAAGAATAACTAGAAACTAGACTCGTCACAGAAAAAGTAACAGCAGAAGAACTATACAAGAAACTTTACAAATAACCATTAAATGTTTCTCTTGATGTGTACACTATACATTATACATACATTAGCTTCTATATTTTGAATGTACAAATAAATGAGCGTTATATTATTTTCTTTTTGTGCCTTTCTCATTCAAACTATGGGGGAAACTACTCAAGTTCTTCCTTTCCAATGTACTGTGAATAAAATGCGAGTTTTTATAGAAGCAGAGTGAAAAGAGAGAAACAGTTCATGAACTGTTTGCTCAGCGATCATTTGTTATATGTAAGTTGCGTTTTCAGTAGATACTGCTTCTACAGTTAATCCCACAATATATAATAATAATAATGTATGCACAAGGTTTTATATAAATATGTGTATTTTCTAAATGATTTTCTATCCCTCTTGTTTTCGTCTTAGGCTAAGCCGACTCCTGCTACGACAAGATTAATGGAGGAAAGTCTAATCAGTTTCAATTAAGAAAGGGCTGCTTTAATTGGATGGCAGTTAATTCTCCATCTCCATCTCGTTTGTGTACTCTCCTCTCCCTTTCTCTCTCTCTTGCTTTATCTCCATCTCCATCTTTTGACTCCCTGTCTCTGTCTCCCGAGCTATTTACCAAGTGATGGGTATAATTGAGCGGGAGCAAAGCAATTAAAACCTGTGTGTACACACTCAGATAATGTGTGGCGAGAGCGAGAGAAAGCAAGAGGAACGTCGAGTTGTGAGCGTTGGTGTGGTGGCAGTGGTTTGGTTTGTGGTCGTGAAATCCCAAGTACACACAAGATAGTACGCACCCTTAATACTTACAAACATTTTCCCGGCGAAGGAGACTGCAGACAGCTCAGAGTCAAGTCAAAGTCAAGTTGAAAAGAAAACTGAGGGGGAGAGAAGAAAGAACGCTGGAGAAAGCTCGTTGGTCTTTCAACCAACATCAACTACTTGAACTGATCTCAAACAGCTAAAAACTTGGTCAAATATTTATTCACTGTTATCTGCAAAACCTACTGTGCAATAACATTCTTAATTCACAGTCATGTTATTATTTTTTGCTCAATTATTTCCTTCTTTTGGAAATTCTTATCCAAAATATGGAAGTTATGCAGCTTAAGCGTATCTACTATGTCTATACTCTATACATTATACATTCATAGAATTAAAAATGTCACTTTGAAAACTAAAAAAATTACTTCATGTTGTTTGTGCATGTGTTTTGTTCCTTTATTTATATCTATGATATTGACAACTTGAACTTATTAGCTTTGACAAAACTGAAGGAATGACTAAATAAATAAGTATAGGTTATAGGGTTAGGTACATTTTTTAGTACCGTAGAATGGGGCTAAATCGAATAACGGAACATTATTTCAAATTTTTTAACCAAAAATGCATTCCAATAACGAATTATTATGAATAATTAAACAGCTTTCATTGTTAGAAGTCCTGCTTTAACCACGCATTTAGTCTTTTGTAGGAAATAAAAAAAATTATTCAGGTTTGAAAAAATTTAGAGATTAAATCGAATAAGAGCCATTTCCGTTCTCAAATATGATTGAAAAGGTATGACAAGTTTTTGCTTTTCCTCTAGCTTCTCATGGTTTAGGATATTACGTCAATGTTTGCACATCGTCTCAACTGCGTTTGATTTAACCCTGCTCTACGGTATCTACCTTGTTATTTCTTTCAGGTGCATAAAATAGTTACACAGTTTTATTGCATGCGAGATGATGCACATTACATGTCTGGTTATTTTTTAATATGTACAATGTACACATATACATAATGTGGTGTAGTTAGTTCGCGAGTTAATTAATTAGAGAGCGTGTGACGTGTGTACGGTGCATTACTTGGTGTGTACGCACTTAAAACAGCTCCAAGTCATAAAGTCGCTACCGTGATACGATATAAATAACAGACAGGAAAACTTTAGACTGTATGCGATTCCTTTTACACGGCAAAAAACTAATTAACACCAAGAACGTATACACTATCTATACATAAGGGTTATATGCATATACTAGGAGCAAGTAGCAAAAATTAGGCTATTATTACACTCTCTATTATTGAGCTCCATGTGTGCAGGGGCTAAATTATTAATTATTGTGTATTTATGTACCATAAAAATTTGCCAAAACTGCAAAAATAAATATTATGTGAGTCGTGTTAACGAAGAGCGATTGCCGACTTTGACGTCCAGGATCTCGTCAGCGGAGTAGAAAACGCATGTAGTGTAAAAAGCAAAGTTGTAGATCGTCATTTTTGAGAGCCACTTTCTTTTGACCGCTTTGAA
>JAQIVE010001182.1:0-27004 GCA_034698285.1 Sminthurinus bimaculatus
ACCAAGAAATGTAAGCTTCAAACAGAATTCTATATCTACCGCCAAACCTTCCTATTATTTTTTATTTTTAATATAAAGGGATTTTTATAAGATACAACAGGCTCCATGATCAATTGTGCGGGCTTTAACCAGACTATATAAAGTAGAATAACGAATTTGGTAGGTAGTTTGCAATTATTTATTAGATTCCTGGAGTTTAGAGTCTCCACAGCAAGTTAGAGTGTATATGTATAAACAAATAGGAAGAAACGGTGAATGGGGAGATTAGGAGTTGCATTAATTTGTGAAAAGCTCTCCTCATTTGTTTGCTCCTTCTGTCCCGGACGTCAGCCATAATTAACTCATTTTCTCAGCTGCATCTCTAGCATTTTGTAAATTAGCTTGAATTTAAAAAGTTTCAGCTGTATAATATTATATATGTACCGAATAAAGTAGTAATTGTAGCTTGCGTCCGGATTCTTTATCATGCTCCTTAAGACCTTTACATATAAATAACTAAGAAGTTGGGAAGTAAAAGCGACGGAGTGAATTTTAAATTGTAGGTAGAAAGGAGTTAGACTCGATACTTTGTTGCTATAAATTTATAAATTTAAACGTAATAGAGTTTATGCAACAATTATACTACGAATTAGGATCTTGTTGGGAGAATCCTGCACATGCAGAAATGCTCAACATGCATACATATAAGTAAGTTTAAGTATGTGCATGCAACTTTGTTTATTATGTATGTGCTTGCAGTTTTCACTTTCATTCCCTTTTCTGCCTGCAGTTGAAATGAGTTAATTGAATGCCTTTAGTTTTCATCAGAATGCATATCGACCAAATAGCGAGTTGCGTTGCGTATATTGAGCTGAGTTGAACAAAAGTGCCATGCTGAGGAGTAAAAGCCTTTACTACGTATATACAGCACACATTTATTTATTCCTGCCCTATTTCGCAGTGTGGTACACACATGTATTTATAACTGTTCATGCAGGGCATACGTATTGATATTTACCAAGTATCTTAGTTACAACAACTTATCTTCCGTTGTTAGTTCCTACATTATTTTCCAAAAGTTACGTGTATGATTGTGAGTGAATGGTTTGTTATTAATTTTACAAGTTGAGTTTATTTCGCTCTTACGGCGCACTGCATGGTAAAAGAATAACTTCCGTATGTGGAATTTCACTCATATTTTTCATACTCATGACCCGTATGTACACTGCACACGTTTTGTTAAACGAACACCAAACAAATTGCTGGAGAAGATCTGCCTGCAGTGAAAGTTTTAATTTAAATACATATTAGATATTTTTCATGCTAACATTTTACGAAAACCAGCGCTTAGTATTAGATACTTGCTAAATACAAGCTGTAAATGATGTTTCAAATTATAATCCCATATGATTGCAAACTCTTCCCATAGAAATTTTAGGATACAAATGTAGCATTACATGGACCAAGTTATGTAAACCATTTAGAATTCTCAAATTTTATTAAAATTATGTAAACTGTATGGAGGAGAATCGTAACTTTGCATGGATATTGCTCAAAGATAAAGACGGAAGGATGTAAGGATTCATTCACAAACAAATTATGACGTTCTTTGTACTTTGAAGTTGTGTATACACAATTTACGTACAATGTACATTGACAAAGTACTCCTTAAGGCTGTTTATGTATTTTATTTAGAAAACTTACTTGTCAAAGGCGAATTTGTCACAAAAGTAAAGACAGTGACAAATGGCGATGTTTCTATGATTGAAATCCTTATCATTTGTACGATCGTTATCTTACACAGCTTGCTGATTTGAGGACGTTAGTTATTTTACAATTGACTGAAAAGAATTACTAAAATTTTGCATAAACTACAAGATGCACCACGTTCTTAATGAAAAATATGCAAATACAAATTCAAAAATCAATCAAAGACGAAGGGCATGTAATTTTATTCAGATTGAAATTTATGGTTTAATGTTTATAACTTTGGTTTTGTCCATAGGTATACATTGAACTTGTGTATCAGAGGTAAATTAGTTCTGCATGAAAAAACTCTATGAATAAAATGTATGTAATAAGATGCACACACAAGCGTTGCATGACTTATCGTTCATCGTTCATTTTTAATCCCTCGATTAAGCGATTATATATTCACACGTGCTTGTTGCCATTGCATCTGAATTTAATCAGATATCTCAAAATGCGTGGGCAGTTTAATTGAGAATGAGTGCGTAAAAAATTATCGATATTATAAATCAATAAAGTCGCTCTCCTCATCTAGAGATGGAAACATCAGCTTCAATTATTTCACTATTTTAAATGGAAATATTTTCCCGTCATGACAATTTTTACTTTGTACAAAAGTTTCCTGTTTCAAAGGCCCTATATGTACTAACGATAAATGGAGCTGCCACTTTGCCTTATTATTTTTGATTCCATTATCACCCGGTATCATTATTAGCATTATTTATAAAATATATATTATACACACGACACTTCAATCTCACATTGGAGCTTGATTCTAGATCGTTCCTCTGTTGTTTTTTTCCGTTGAGTTCCCCTCTCCTTTGGGAATTTGAAGATGGATTTATCTATCTGTAACGCCTGAGGTAAAAACTTGATAACTTCACACATACAGCTACATAAACATCTTTCTTTTAAAGAGAATGCAGGACAGAGTCTTGGAATTTTTCTCACTTTTTTCTGCGAGCAAGAAGCTAAAGTTGAAAATCAAATTCTCTCGTAAAATATACACATATTGTGTAAATATATTTCCGTGCCTACTTTTACTTTTTACTTTTACTTTGTACCCACTCCCACATTGATTTTTTGTCGTCCTCCTCGACTTTTTCTATAAACATAGACACCTCTACATATTGCGTGAGTGTCACATCTCTTTATTTATTCATTCACGTATCACACGACACATAATGCAGAAAAAAGGATGGATTAAACACACTGAATTGAGTTGAGTTGAGTTGAGCTGAATTCAATTCAATTCATCCTACATCATAAGAAACATTAAGCATAATAATAAAGTATAAAAACTAAGAACTAAATCGCTTTTTCCTGTGTTAAAATATTCGATGATTTGAGAATGAAAATTTCGTACATCGTCTGATTAATTAACGTGTCACTTCATGCTCGAATTTAACATTCGTGGATTTATTTAGAGTATATGCATGTATCGTAGTTACAAGAAGACAAAAAGCCAGAGAGGAGAAGAAGAAGAAGAAAGAGCAACATTAGCATAGAATGTTTAGACGGAGAGAAGAATTAGCTTAACAGTTCCAAAAGACGTTTGACTCTTTTCTTTTGGTTTCAAGGCATGTGAATTTGTGTGTGAGCGACTAAGTGCGTATATCTGTATCTGTGTGTGTGTGTGTGTATGTGTGTCTGTATAAATACGAAAGAATAAAGTGTGTGTGTGTGTGGATTTTTTATGCGTACCTATGTGGGTTTTTGAAGGAACGTTTGTTGAATCTTTGAGAGTTGCTGCCTAATTCGTGTTCATTTATTCGAAGCCAGAAGGAGAAAAAACTATGTGCGTATCAACGTGTAAGTGTGTGTCTATATGTATATGTATATAATATGTGTGTGTATTCAGTGGTGTGTATTCTATTATGCGTAAGAAAGTGTAAGAGTGTGTGGAGAGAAAGAGAGAGATTCAAAAAAATCAGAGGTTCAATGACCATCTTCATGAGGAGTGTTCCAGTGCCAACTGCCAAATCTTTGCTAGTGTGTTTCGTTCGTTTGGCCCTCATTCTCTATTCGCAATGTATGTATGTACATCTGCATGCGTAATATATTGTAGTTCTTCATCAGTGTTTGCAAAGCGAGAGGGAAAATGAAAAAGTGGGGAAGATGAAATGAGCGAAGTGGTATACGTGCAATATATGTACATTGTACATGTATGAGATATCAAAGATTAGAAAAACATATCACCATCAAACTCCTCCTTTACTTTCACGTATCATCATGCGTACATCATCAATACGTTTTTCAGTGCTTCCTAATAGACACAAAATAAAAGTAGAAAATAACTTGGGCACTTGTATATATAGTGTTTAATCTTCTGGGTTTAACGCGTGGACATCAAACTTTATTTGTTGGGTGAAGTTGCAACTAAAAGATTTTTAAACACATTAGATCATTTAATGCAGTACATTTCCATTTCGAACATGACTTTGTCTTTGCAAAAGCCAAGATTCTAGCTGGTATCTCCCAAACAAAGGCAAAGAGACAACATGAGTGTCTGACGAAAAAGTGTTCAGAACATTGAAAGGAAAATGCTACTGAATTCACAAAGCACGCACACATACAATAAATGTAGATTATACAATGCTACACAAAGTTGCTTCGAAAGGGCAAACGCATAATATTGACTTTGGTAGACCGGAGGAGAATGAGTAAAGTTTTGCATTATAATATATTCTTACATACATTTACATTATCCATTGTACATATTTTGTATACGCAAGATATAGACTTTTTGTTGCATGAAAATCTCTTTGGTCGACTCTTGCACTCTGCAAGTTATATTTATGTATTTGCATATGAGAAGGCTGCAAAAAACTATAACTTCACGCACTTTGCCCCAATCGCCTTATAGTTCGATTGTAAACTTATGCAGAATCATTGAAAAATATGTAAAACTGTAAGGCTAGTTTGCATTCTATATAGTTGATGTTCCAGCTTAAAAAATACCAGTTACCAGCAGCGTTCTTTGCATAAAACCGTCCTATGCTCCGTCTTGACCTTTAAATGTATTGTGCACATTCATGTACAGCATCTCCGTATGCTGTACACATCATGGTCAAAAATACATTACTTATGAGCATTCAAGATAATGTGAATACAAGCCTTAGTTATTAAGTGCATGCAGTTAAAAATCTTCCACAATGCATAGCTACTCATATTAAAGAGGAAGTCTTGTTACATACATCTACATACTGTGTACATCACCAAGTATCTCAGTGTTGAGAGCAGCTAGAAAAATCATAAAGAAATAGAGAGACAAGAGGATGACGATAGAAAAGTCAGGAGAGTAGCAGATAAAGGTTATGTACATGTACATGCGACACAAGATGAAAAGGAAGGAGAAGCAGAAGAAGTCGGAGGAGACGAGAGAGGAAAACCTCCAGTCATTTGACACAAGCAAAGCTCATCCACAGTATCAAACGTAAATTGACAGAGAAGAGTGCGTGTGTGTGTGGGTTAACATGTGATTTGATAGTTTGGATTTCGAATGAGAGAAAGAAGAAGAAGAAGAAGAAGGAGACAGGGAGGCAGGGAGAAAGAAAATATTGTGGAGTCGATGTGACGCGACCCATTACGTTTTTCACCGTATCTCTTGACTTGGTAGCTTTGCCTCCTGTAAAAAGACGACGAGGAGTGGGAAAATGGGAGAAAAGGAAAGGAAGAGGACAGAAAAACCACTCTTGAGATTTTCGAGAGCATTTTCCCTACATACAAAGATAGATATTATTTCACATACACATCCACACGCAACAGTTGTCCTCCTTTTCACCGCGTTTTTGGCTCCAACAGGCCGATTTTTTTCCCTCTCCCTCTCTCTCTATCTCCTTGCTTCTCTACATCTTGCTCTCTCTCTCTCTCACTCACTCTCCCTTTCATCCCGTCTCTTTTCTTCTCTCTTTCTTTGTGATACATACTTTAGGAATTTCTGATAGAAATAATAATACTGACTGATATAACAACCACTGTCTAGCTGCTTTGCTAGTTAAATCCACCCGAGATGTGATATTCCATTCCTTTTTTTCGTAGAATATCATATCACATTATCTGTATGTATATACATATGTATAGAAACGAGTGACTTCATTAAAACGATACAGCAATGAAAATGTATGTAGATGTATATATGGCACACGCAAAAGTTGAAGTCAAAAGTTATGTTTACCACATCCCTCGTTCACAGCTCTCGTCCAAATGGGTTATTGTGCGTGTACGTGACTCTAAAAGAGTCTCCCATTTACCTAAATGTATTACGCACGATACATACATGCATACAATCCTGCGAAATTAAATGATTGCTATTTAATAAGGATCTTCTGAAGATTTCAGGGCATACCAATTATACATATTATGCCCGCATACCTGCGTGCCTACATTCACACACACACAAACACACACGCACACTTTACATGCAGATAAATACAAAAATTTCCCCGTCTTATTTTTTTCATCCGCTTGGAACTTGGAGCTTGTGTCTATCTTTCGGCATTTTGGCAGTCTCAATACTTTTTTCTTGATTGTACAATTACAAATCTTATTTTAAGTGAAAGTCATTCATCTCAACTAATTGTGGCTAATGGAATCTCATTGCTTTTAAATCTCGTGTTAGTCGTTTCGTCTCGTTTTGTTTCACTGAGAGAATCTCCTCGTATTTCATTTTTTTCTTGTGTATTCGAATCAACTTTTTTATTCCATTAGCATACTTACAAATGATGTGTACACAGTTTGCGTATTTTTTCTATTGTTTTTTTCTTTTCTTTCCTTTCCTTCATTCGGTCTTTAGTTTTTAGCCACAGTTGTTAAGTATTCTTCTTACTTCAACTTTGCGAGTGCGTAAAATTGGGTCATTCAGTCATTCACGGGGAGGAGGGGGGGGGGGAGGTCACAATTAAATATAATTGTATACGCATTTTCTCCGGTGAAATTGGATTGGGAATAAAGTATCTAGATAGTAGTCACTGGATGACAATTATCACATATTTTGTGTTCCATTAAAAGTTACTGCTTAACGCTTCATTGATGTCATTATCACAGCAGAGACAGAGTTGGGAGACAGGCACGTGGAACAGTTGCTGGGAGAGAATACCGGTTAATAGATTGAAATGCTTCATGAAGATTCCTCTCGAATATATGTATGTATTCGATAATAAAAATACATAATACGAATACTTGTACGTATTATGAGTTTGTGTATACATAATATAAAATAGATGACGGGATTAGAATCGAAGGACGAAAAAAAATTCAATAGTGTGAAATAAGAGATTGAAAAAATTTAATGTGGAATAAAGAATGATGAGGCGTACAGTTTTAATAATACTTTTACAAAGTATCTAATAAAATTGATAAAGGAGATGTAAAAGAACTAAAAAACTAATTCAGATAGTTATACAAACTGTTAATGTTTCATTCGACGCTTTTCTATTTTGCACATCCTAAAATCAGGAAGAAAAATGTGGGTGCGTCATGTACTGCATACACTATGTATGTGTTGTGCGTATATTTTATGTACGTGTATATGTGCGTTTGGGGCCAGATTAAGTTTTTTCAGTTATTTATGAATGTTGGAAAATTGTTGAAGTTGACTTGCTATTTTTATATTTAAATAAATCTACGGTGATTCAGTGGGCCGTGTTTTAAAATCGTACGATACAAGATACAAGAGCATCACATGCGAATTTAATGCGCAATACTATAAGTACATACTATATACATACATCCCAGACACATGGATATTATGTAACTTTTACGCATAGGAGAGAGATATGTTGAAGAAATTTTGCTAAATGTGAAATGCTAAACGAGCTTGTTTTCAATATTTCTGCAGGCACATGTTCTTGTGTACATTCAATAAAGAAGGAAGACAATTTCGCCGAGTGCCGAGTGATTGTCATTTGCGTATGTGTGAATTTGAATGAAAAGAAAACAGCAATATATTTGGCACTCTGGGTAATGGCATAAGTAATACTGTTATAAAATAATGCTTCGAGTCAAAGTTGACTTTTTGTCAACCAACAAGAACAAGGGATAAGATAAATTTAATCGTTTATACGTACACACAAATACATAAATAGTATGTATCTTGGGACCAAAAATTCCAAATATTCGTTATTCATTACCTGAATAAGCATACGCCTAACGTATCATTAATGTACAGTGTACTGACTTTTTGGAATTTTTAGTCTTTGAAAGTTGTCAGTACGGGTGGACAACCTGAGATACTTTCCTAGTTCATGCAGGCTTGATGTCACGTCCAATGTTTCCAATGGCACATTTTTTGTAGTTGATGCGATGGAAAATTTTCTTTCATTATAATATAAATAGTTATTCAAAAAATATTTTTTAAAATTTGAATAAGCTCCTTGGAATTTAAAAGTCAATTTCATTACAGAATTTTTAGGCGCTTTTAAATATTGTATGTTACGCGTTTTATGCATACAAAAAGCATTCTGATGCAATGTAATCTTGAATTTTGTGAATTTCAACTTTTCTTCGAAAAATTCCTAAACATTTGAACAAATAAAACATTTTTCTGGCGTCGACAACACGATTACAAAATCGATACCAATAATGTGTGTTTGTGTATTATTTTTTGTATATCATGTACACACAACAAAAAAGCTTCCTAATTTACTTTTACTATATAGGAAAGGAGAGTGAAATAAAAATTAATGCCACATACTTAATATCGATTTTAACATTTCATTCTGAAACTTTCAAGGGCATTGACTTTCCAATTTTTAGCGGAATGGCTTCTAATTTTTGGTGGAGAGTAATGTTGTTTTTTCCAGTGTGAAACATAATTCAATTTAATTCATTTCTGATAGGGCCGAAAATGATGGGACAGTTTTGCATACGCAGTAAAACAAACTCACATTTCAGATGTTTAACACTATGATCATAAAGCCCGTTTTCATCATCGCTCTTTTATATTCGTCTAAATGAGAGAAAATAATTTGAAATCGCGTAATTTGCATGCAATATCTGGATGCTATAATGTGTATTATGTCTTGTTAACCTCTGTTAATTTCCTAAAAGTATCCCTTACCAAAACGATCTTTAATACCCATAATGATTGTAATGATAATTGGCGGTTTTATCCATATTTTCATTTCCATCAAGCCGCAAATGAATTTAAACGTATGTAATACCACCTCGTATATGTACATAATATATACAGATATCTGTATATTTAGTTAGGAACAAATGTATTTATATGCATACATATTCTACATACATCATAGCATTAAAAATGATAAGGTTATTTTCCCCAAATATTTGCATGTCTTCTCACTCTTATTCACAGTTGTTAGCCAGTGCTGTCTCTTTCGGGGAGTTGGGACACGAAACATTAAATTACATGGGCCAACACATACAAACATTTGAGGTTGCATGCATGGAGGCTGGCACTTGGTTTTTTTGTGCTTTCCCTCTCATTTCTCGGACCGACCGACTCGCTCAAAGGTTAGTAACCAGTAACTCGCAGGAATTACCTTTGTACACACACATAGACGTCTATAGAAAAGCACAAAGATACACACAGGTAGTGGGTATTTAGATGATCCAGGGGTCTACATATAATGCATATACTTCCGAGGTTGCAAATCCATCAGCTTAACGCACTCCTCTTCGCAACATCCCGACAAAAACATAACGTGGTCTAAGGTCTCACTGAACCCTGTCTAACTGAATGTCTGGTTAAACTATGTATGTATATGTCATGTCTGTGTCTATGTATGTAGATACTCATAAAGATCCAGGTGCTATACCTGGATCTGTTATTACGTCTAAAATGGCCAAATATCACATCATGCAAGGTGGAAGTCTGAGGATTATCATAAGAGCGGAGGGTAAAAGCCCGAGTTCATAGCCACATGTATTCATCCATGCTCAATGTTAAATGTTCATATCATAATATGTATACCTGTGTATCTGTGTTTCTAAAGCTATACATAGATGTATATAAACACATTGTATATACATTTGGCCTAAACGGCGTGTTTGTCTCTCGCCTTTTCTTTCTCTGGAAAGGTGATTGACTCCCGTTAGCTATAAATTCCTCCTTGCTTCCATTCTCGCTTCTCTTTTGTACTTGTATATATGCAGTAACAAGTATGTAACGTACACGGCCGGTTTCCATAACTTGTATTCTATCAACATATTTCATAATATCTTGTGATGCATTGGCCATGGAAATGCAAGAATTTTCTTCCCTCTTGATTGGTTTAGCATTTTGATGAGTGTAAATTAAACCTTTGTAAAGTCATGGTCAATCCCTTTTTGCATACATCCTAGGATAGGATGCTCTGGTGAAAATTAAGTGACCACATCTTTTAGAAAAGCCATTGTCATTATACACTTTTTGTGTGAAATTGTTATATCAGAGTCACGACTATAATTTTTTCTTCGGTGTAATGAAATTTAAGGGCAACTCATTTTAAAAATGTACTAATGTATAATCATGGTGGTTTGAAACACATTATGGAAAGGTCAGTATACCAAGTACAAAAGAGTGACGTTGACGTATGTATGTAACAGCTTACATAATTTATACCCGTAAATTGCAATGCCCTTTTACACTTTACTACAAGCTTACTCTGATATCCAGGGGATCGGGCATCGAAAATATTTACTTGCAATTTTGATTATGTGGCTGCCTTAAATTTCTCGTCCACAATTTACAGTAGTAGTTAAAGGTTCTGTTAGTCAACCAGCTGGAATCATCAAAAAATAGTCAATCGTTGCAATCGTTTGATATTTATTTTCAGAATTTTACATTTAATTTTCAAGAGAGTTGTTATTTCTATGTTATGCACAGTAAAAAGTATGCAAGCTTTTAACACCTATGGTGAAGACGAAATGAATAAGTAATAAAAGGAAGAAAGGAAGAAAATAACGGTTACATTTGTTAATCTGGAGATGTAAATATAAGTATAAAAGCACGCCAGTCAGACCCGAGGAATTCTCCCATTGAAATATGTTTGAGCAATTAATAATAGCTTGAACTCTCGAGGAGGAACGCAGAAGTTCAAACTAAATTGTTCACCTTGTATTGATTACTTTTGTAAGTGTATGTAATATGTGTATGGATGGATGTGAGTGAACGTGTTAGTGCGTGAGAGAACGTGGTTTTTTCACCCGAGTTATGCTCGGTCAGATTAGGCAATGCATGCATGTTGAAAGTATATGTTTGTAGTATGTACTGATGTATGAAACATCTATTAGATATGCACGTTCATACATACTTATGTCTCCTCTCACTTTCTTTCCAGCTCTCTCTCTCTCTCTTCTTGCATCTACATTCTACATCCTACGTATCACCTTTTCCAGCAAGGGAATTCTAGTTTGTAATACTTTGTACAATAACTCAAGTTTTTCACCTTGGTGCTATAGCTTCATATAAAGGATCCAGGATGTATATATTAGGTGACTTTATATGGGATGTGATGTGATATCGCCAAAATGGATATCGCGGGAAGGACCATGCCATGGACGAAATGGGCAGTAGGCTCACAGTTAGTTAGTGGTAGAAGTGGAGATTGTAGGTATATGGAAAAATCGATTTCTCTTTTCGCACAGCAGTCGAAAGCAACAGTAACAGCATGCATTTCCTTCATTTCAACGACTCACTCCCACCAGCCACGAACGACAAAAGGAGGAGAAGGAAAAGCCTATCCTAACATTCCTTTATTGTCCCTCATCTCTTGTTTCTCTCGCCTTTCTCCAGCTCTCTCATACATACATACATGTGTTTCACACAAGCATCGTGTTCAATGTCCTTTCGCCACTAATACTTAAATCCTGGAGAAATAACCTCTCATATACAACTCATAACTGCTGTTTGTGTGAGTGTCTACAACTGCATGGGAATATTGTAGCAATAGTAATATCTGTTTCTGTTGCTGAGTATCGTGAAATATGATACAGCAAAATTAATTACAATTTCATATAGACATATGCGTTGAAGAGCACGCGATGCATATTCAGTATTTTGCAATGCACAGACTTCCTTTTCTCCCTTCCTATTCTTAAAATCATAATCACAGACATAACCATTCACGGGAGGAGTATAATGAGCACTGTGAACAATGAAATGTCGGCAAGAAAGATGTAACTAAAAGAAAGGTCCTTTTGAAAGTATGGTGCAGTATAGCAACGGCCTGGCATGGCATAGCATGGTAGTGATAATTATAATAATGTTAATTCTTGTAGAGCAGTGTGATGGATTTTTTGTTCGTTTTATGTGTTTTCTACATGAACTAACTACTTCATTTCCTTGTTTTTTCCGGCTAGTTGATATCAGTAACTATGCTATTATCTATTACGTTCTATGTAGTTCTGGTCCATGTCATAATTAAATAATCCAGCTTCCAGTTCCCATCCTACCCCAACAGTTAGACTGTTGGAACACAAAAAAGAGTTTTTTAACTACTCCATAATGCAAAGTGATGCTGAGAGACGGTACTGGAAAAAGTTTCTTCCTGTTTTGGAGAAAAGAGAAATGTTTTTCTAAAGACTACGTTTTTACAGAAAGTAGATATTTTCCATGTTGGTTCACAAGATAGACAAGATATAAAAACAGAAAAATATTTTTTCTGTTTTTCAGTTTATTTACGTTGATGATTTCTTAATCCGTCTTTCGAATTATCAGGAAAACTGTAAAACCGGCGCTTCGTAATCCCAAAGTCAACAAAAGCAAAGCAAGCACTGTGAAAAATTGACCACCAAAAAATCAGCAAGGTAACATGCTTTTCTTAGTGATATGATAATTAAGCCATCTGTTAAGCCAAAATTTTATGTCTGTATATAAAATAAAATGAACATTAGAGGAATCAATAGTTAGAAGTTTCTGCAAGTTTTTCAGTCTTAAGACAGTGTACTGGAAAAGGGGAAGAACTAAAGCCAGCATGATGCTTGAAAAGAATGTTCTAGAGAATGAGGGAGAGAGCGAAGTGGAAATTGGCAGACTTTATACAAGAACTGTCTGTTCTGTCACTACACATGTTTTTACATAACTTGGTGTCATATGTATTATGTATCTTATCATATTATGATTTCTTTTTCTACGAGCTTCAAAAATGGAAATTAAAGTTGAAATGTGTTTTCTACTTTGTATTATACAAAATTTAGTTTGATCTTTTAATAACAAGTAACAAGTGTTAATCCAATTTAATTCTGAAAATTTGCATACACGCATCCTATTTTTAATTTTTAAAGTAAGGCATGCATTTGTTCATTTATTTTCAGCCAATTTATTTGTGAATAAATTGTATTCTCTTTGTATACCTTCGATTTATGATGTAGTCTCTTGTCTACTGTTAACTTGACATGTCTCTTAAATTACCTAGTAAAAAACATGTGTTCAATTAGCTTTGTCTACTTTTCTCGGTTTTTTGCATCAAAGTCGACGGACGGACAATTGCAGAGAGGAAAGAGCAAAGTTATTTTGCTAATGTAAGTGTATGCGTCATGTAAAATGATGTGGCGATGGCGATACTATACCTATGTACAAGGGAACAAGTTCCATATAATAATGCTAATACGTAAATTGTCCGCTCGTATATATAATAATAACATGTGAGGCATGACGAAATCCAAATTTTTTGGAGTTTAGGCAATTCTGACAAGTCTATAAGAAAACTTTTCTAGTTTAGCTATTTTTCATGGAGGAACGTCCCGACTTTGAATTGAATAGGAAAATACAAAATACATTTATGCATAGGATACATATACAAGATACATACTCATAGCAGTAGCAGGTTGAATGCTGCTAGACAGAGAGAGAGAGAATACAGAGAGTGCATTTTGCTCCTCACATTGAAACCTTGTCGGAGTAGAGTAGAATGAATATGTGTGTGTTTGTGTGAATGTCTGTGCGAAGTACAAGCGAGCAATGCCCTCATCTAACCTAACGCATGCAAATACACACACACACGCGTAAAAGAACCGAATTCTAGATATATCTATGAATACGACTACGAATACGTAACTTCAGATTTACTAGACAGACAGAGACAGAATGAGACAACTTCTAGCTAATACCCTTTTCATACAGAGATACGTAAACGCTTATCTAAACGTCCATGTACCTACATACATCATATATTTTCATGTTACAAACTGCAGACCAAAGATACTTGTACGTTTCGTGTAAGCCTATTCAATGTTACAATCTATATGTATCTCTATCTCATTACTGTTGTCCATGGCAAAATATAATACATAATAATAATAATGCAATATTCAGCAGACCACTTGCTTGTGCCTGTCGAGTCTCGAGAGTTGATGCAAAGATAAATCTACACAGCATATATATTGACTTTTATACACATCTATATATGATTTGAATACAAATTTGATTCTATTATTTTATAATACTTACAGTCACAAGCTAACTAATAGTTATAGCAAGCTATGAGCTATTGGTGTGACTAAGCTGGCCAAAATGATGCATCTCGTGTATTTATGGAGAATTGAACACTAAAGATAGACTAAATACATAAGCGATCATTATTATTGATTATCAATGTCAATGTATATTGACACATCATATGACACATTGCATTTACGTAAATTTTAACCAAAGAATGATTATTGAATCAAATTGCATATAATTCAATGACATTTATTTAGCATCTATTTTAAAGCCACTTTATTGTTCCACGTTCGTTCATTCTAGTGCTTTTAGGCTTACGGATTAAACATGTTTAATTATGTGTCAACGTTTTTTGTATAGTTAGTTACTTTGAAAACACTGAGCTAGGGAAAGATTTTTCTCGAGATTTTTCTGGTTGCATTTAGAAGATAAACTTTTTTGCACCAATATACTGAATAAAAATAAAAGTAGTTAGTCGTAAATTTTAATGGCCATTTCAAAGGTGAACAGACACTTGTTTTGGAATTATAAAAGGTGTAAAAACAGGAGTGAGCAGTTTTTCACGTATTTTTATGGTGGCTATAAATGAGACTCGGCTCAAAATAGTTGGCTTGTAACAGCTGGTATACTTTGGTCATATTATGTACAACTATGTTTCTTCCTCGCTTGGATAAAATGAAAATGAATGGTCAGTACTAGAATTATACTGATGACAATTTAGATGCCATAAAAAACCTGCACGTTTGGTGACAAAGTTCACATTTTCTGTATTATCATGTGCAATATACTGCATTGTGTTGTACAAGTGTACAAGTTACTACTCTATTATTATGTTGAACAAAATTGCAAGGTTTCTGTTCTCTAGAATTTATTTACTAACGATTGTATTTATGCACATAAGTATATTATTACTTATTTTAAAGTACAAAGTAATTTCTTATCTAAGAGGTATAGAAAATAAAAGTGTGATTTTATTTATGCAGTTTTCATTATGACAGTGCAAAAACTGCATGCATCAAGTCTTATGCAGTTTTTGCACTTTTGGTTAGTTTCGAACTTATCCTTGTATTATATATTGTATCAAATGTTGAAGTTCAATATACATACTCCCATACGTAACTTGGAATCTCATGCATCGTTTTGGCTTCATAATAATAATGTTATGAGGTTCATTCATTCATGCCCAATGTAGTCTATTAGGATATTAAAATATATAAGTATAAGTGTTCTTAGTCTACACTTTGTGCTGCATGAAATTTTAAATTACAATGCCTTAACAAAATAAGGACATTCTAAAGTATGCATTTATCCTTAACATGGCACTTTTTTGAATAGTTACTTTCACTTAATCTTTAAATAGTTATACCCTATACTTTAGATTTTACTCTGGTTGCTCATCTATGGCCGATATGGTTAATGCTCCCATGTTAGTTCATACACGTTTGATGTTTCTTGAGGTTTTATGCATGAACTTTATATACATCCATGTGTTTTTCATCTGTTGAAAATTATACTTGAAAAAAATGAGCAGCATGCAGCATGTAACAAGAAAATTGCAATTTTGTTAAAATTTTCTTCAAGATTTTGATACTAGAGAATACAGAAGTTTAGTTCAACGTTACAGCAGAAAAAACAGCGAGCCAACATTTAGAAAACGTTTGAAACTTTATTAATAATCATCAAAATAACTTCTTTATTGAATGTCAAAGCTCTCTGTTTGATGCTTAGGCGATTCTGTATTAGTATCACAAAATTTGCAAAAAAATATACATTAACATAATGATACAAGTTAACAAATCTTTCTCTTGTTCAGAATCCAAGACAAACAGTCATAATATGCATGATGCCTTTGAAATACTATTATTTAATTAATTTTGTGTATGTTTTTAAATTATACGACCATATCATTGAAAGCAGAATTTTTATGCATACATACTGAAAGAGTTTGAATGTTATGTATCTACGTGTATGTACAATGTACATTTTGTACATTCATTGTGTTGAGTTTTGGAGCTTTCCCCACAATATTTGACAGGCTGCAACTGCAAGCATTAATCTTTTGAGTCTACAAGCAAACTACAGACTCAGGAGTCAGCTTCTAAAGTTTTTTGACATCTCACATATAATTTTCATAATTAAAAGCAGTCAAAACTTGATTTGGATTACTAGTTGCGTTGGAAAAAATCAAGTACTTTTTTCTTGATTTTTCTTACTTCATGAGTACACATATTATGTTTATCTTACAGTGGATTACGTGAAATTTTCCCTACGCCATGTGTAAACAATGGCATGTATTTTGCCACCTTAGATTGTTTCCTTCTCATAAAATTTAACCAATTTACTTTTATATTACAATATTTTACTTAATTTTACGTAGCACTCAATTTTATAATCATTGTTGGCTTAAATGAATGTCAATCGGCAATTTTGCGTCGTTTTATACAAAAAATTAAAATCTAGAAAACCTTCTATTCATCTCTAGGTTTGAGATTTTGATTCCGTTTTAATGTCCAGTTGTGCTTGAAATAGAAAATGCCAATATTTACATGATTATGATGAAAACCCGCAAAAAATCTATACGCTACATTATGCGGCAAACAAACAACTTTTACCTCAACCTTTCATCGTCAATACATAATATACATAAATCATTTCTTATTCTTTTGAGGCTCCTCCGTTACAGTCACAGATATTGATGGAAAGGCAAAAAACTCCATCGAAATAGAGAATGTATTTACGATACGGCGATACATGAGCTGAGGTGGGATGAGACGAGAGCGCAAGTGGACAATCAAGTTTGATCATGTAGAATTAAAATCAGTTTGATGACTGACAACAAGCGTCTGCATGAATAAATACATATTGTATTAAACAAATAGTAAGTTTTATAGTCATAGTTGAACATTTGATTTTGATTGACAAATTTTTTTATTCACTTTTCTTCTGTACACCACATCATATCGTATAAAAACAACGTTGTAATCGCAGCATTCACTCAATTGTTTCTTCTTGTTTTTTTATATTCTCTCAAACATGTTCACTTGAACCACGACAAGAATTTCCTTTGCAACTAATCACTATCCTCAACTTTTCATTTCATTTTCATCATCATTTTATCAATGTTCATCTTTTTTTCTTATAGTTTTAATAATCTTGTCTAATCATAATACTAGAAGTGGTTATTTGTGGGTAGTTAAAATGTTATTCTTTTCTTCCTCTTCTAAAAATTTTTAAACGAATAACTCAATAAATTATTAACGATCAGAAAAAACAAATAAAATGCACAGTAAACATTTGAATTGAATAACGAAATTGAATCAACGAACGAATCCGAAACTCTTGTAATGTTATAAACAAGTGTATGTATATTAATAGTGTTGCCACAACTTCTGGAGCGATAAGGAATAAGACATTAAGCACATTTTCTCTCTAACAAGTGTTTGTTTCACGCGGTGAAAGCAAGAGTATGAGAAACAGCATGTACATAGCACAGTATCAGTCTTGCGATTACTATTTGTGACGTAGTATCTTTATCACTAATGCTCACACAACGAACAAATGAGAAAGGACGGATAGGGGAAGGAATGAGTGAAAGTTTGAGGTTGTGTAAACCATACTCCTGTGGGATTCATCCATGGATATGAACTATTTGTATACATGAAATCACACACCACGCCGCACAAATGTGTACACTCAAATACACACCCAAATATACAATCAAATTTGGTAATAGTTGTGCATACACAGCTCTATAGGTAGCACACAAAATGGAAATATAGTTATAGGGAGGCCATTGAACTCATTCGCGCTGCATTTCATTCATTCTTTCTTTATACTTCAAACAATCTTTACTACGAATATGACTCGAGTTTTTGTGTATATATGAAGGCATACACAGCTCATATGTTTATATGATCAACTGGATGGTAGATAGTAGCCATGTGTAACACTGGATATATTGCCGACACACACACACACACAATATGACTGTATTTGTCGATGTGTTCAACATTTTGTATCACATTTGTATTATTTTTGTACGGAGAAAAAAAAACTTCGCAGCTCCGTCCATATATATTTGCATATACATACATGCAATACGTCAAATGATACGGAATGGTAATGCATAATGCATGCTCACCGAAATGATGTATTACATTTTTGGAGTCAAACTCCTATGGATAAACAAATTCAAATTCCAGGACACATACGTTTGACATGAGAAACTGAACATAGATAACATGACTCTCAAAAAGAACAGCTACAAGTTGTATATTTTATACAAAAAGTGGACAACAAATGTCCCTGTTTGTTGATTATGGTTTGGGCTAATGTGCGCAGTCATTGTGTGGAATCATCTTGTCATGTCTAATATCAATGACTGTATATTATTATAGTATCAACTTGTTATTTTAGATACTTGTGTATAGCTGTGGATACTTATACATCTATGTATGGCATGTTTGATGTAAAAAACTCTGACTTTCTTTGCATATGCACGAACATTGATAAACATCAGCCGTGCCGCTTATATCTCTATTATATCACATTATCCATGTGTATGTTATACGGAGTGAACTTGCCATTGAAGAAATTACGTGTACAGAGTAGAGTGTAATATTCACTACACTTTTATATATACAATCTACGAATGGGTTTGAGGAGGTTTTTTAGCTTCATTTTTGTTGTAAGTAGGGTGAGGGCTCATTTTCTTTAACGATGATTGATTTATAGAAAACTCTGGAACTCGAGAAAAATGGACCAATTACTATTACACATTGACGATTAATTTTGTTAACTTGGCAGGCACCACATAGCTCTGTAAGATAAACTATACAAATACATACTTACATTTGCTTATTATCGGCTTTTGGGTAAAATTGGTCCCATTCTTCAAATTATCGTTAATTTATGCTGGTCCTCTGGGTGGTTAGAAAATGTTTTTGTCACTTAAATATAGATAACTAGAAGTACCTATAAATACCTATAAACGCTATAAGTACACAACATGGCGGGTTGGAAAACTGGGTACGAATATATTTAGTTTTTGTATCGTTTTTATCCAGAAATGATTTCATACACAAGATGTTTGACACCAGATTGAATTTACACAAACAGATATGTACATTTGTATTTGTATTTGACACCACCAGCGTCGGCAGCAGCCTAAAGTAACAAATTTCGTGGTGAATAATTAAACAGTCATATCAGAAGAATAGGAATTAGTGGTGCATTAAAGTTATGTATTTTTGTGTACATTTTGTCTTTATTTACATTTTAAAATATGAACTTTGAACAAACAATGAACACAAATGAATAGTTATGCATTAGGTATATACATATGTAATATTTATGTATAACCTGGAATTGCGTGCATGTCAAATTTTACACACATTGGTGAGCTCACGACTCACGACACGAGGTGCAGATTACACACAATAGAATAACAAATGTTTAGAATTGGAGTTCATTCATATACATGCGTTTGATATCCTGCGTATATATTTCCGAATGCACGACAAATGCATTCGAAAATAAAATTCCATAAATGTCCATAGCTTTACTTTTCAAAGCCTGAAGTTGAGTTGGGGCATTGGTTTTAAAATCAAAATTAGCAGTTTACTGTTAGCTTGTAGATATAATATAATAAAAAAACCAATATGTAGTAACAGTAGGACTATAGGCTTAAATGCAAATTCAATTTTAAATTTACAATTACGAACATTTTATTTTTATGAGTACTGATTTGATTTAAGACTTTACATCCTTGTATAAAGTTGGCAGCTGCCAAATAACCTGAACTAAAACTAAACTGAATGCCTACATAGCATGTACCTTCCTATATTTTCCCCTACAAGTACAAGTGACAAGCCAGAGAAAAAATTCGGGAGCATTCACATCCTCTCGGATCGGTCGTCAGTCACAAGTCTGAGTGGTGTACAACACTTAAACTATGCAATGCAGATTGTACATGCCGCTGTTAAAAATCCGTAGATCACATACATACATGTACTCCACCCGTCAACATTTTGAACTCTTAGCTCTTAGAATCAGAATGTCAGATCTCAATCAGAAACTAAAGAAAGAGACATACATACATACAAGTATGTACACATGTGATGACGTATTCCTATACACACATGCATACATAAGTACTTCATGACAGATTTAAGACATGGGGCATACGTTTAAACTAAAGGTTCAAGCGCATACACATACACAAGGAATTTAACCTCTAGTTCAAGAAATCAGCTGGCTGCAGGTTGCAAGGTAACCATAATCATAAGCGAGCTTTACTTACTACCATTACTTTAAACTTATGTGCATGGGGAATGAGGAATGAGTGAATGACGACATAATACAGAAATACTTGTACATATACTGAGAATAGAAAATATACAGATGTATATATTACCCACATGTACATAAATATATATAGCTCTCAAGAAAATTGATTGTGTCGGTTCGTCTTCACCAGTGTTTTGCACCGCGTTTCGTTCGTCTAGATCGGGCTGAGAATTGAAGTGAGGTCTATGCATACATACGTATAATTACTATGTACAAATAAACATGCATGTGCTTCAAGTTGATGATTTTTGCTGTTTCTTTTCCAACTAACCATCGCAAGTCAAAGTCTATTAAAGTTGCTCACACTGTAGTCAAAAAAAGTGTGGGATTGGGTGAGGAGCCGTTGGTGCAATGATTTCCGAACATCAGTCATTTTCTATTTATACCGAACACATTATGTGCTCTATTGTCTTTTGTGCATACATACTTCATACTCGGAGTTCATTCATATCGTCTTGCTACAAGTCTCATTTTTTCTTGGCGGCTGCAACTTTGTATTTTAGGAGCAGCGTCAGCAATTGGAAATGCACTCACCTTGATTTTTAAATGGAAAATTGTAAAAGCCTAGAAGATATCAATATAATATGATATGATAATATCTATAAATAATTATAAAGCCTGGATAGCTTTGAGCAAATATAAAGTCGTTTCAAGTTCAACCCATGGAAGGGGAACAGGAAATGGTGACTTGCAGCATGAGAAAATCATTGTGTAGTATTTGAATATCCTGTCTCAATCAAAGATCAAGATCGAATGTCTTGTTGATTATTTACATGTACATGTAGTCAGCAATAATGTCATTGTACTTTAAACTTTAAATCGGCGCATTAAAGAATCCTTAATTTGAATAATTGAATATCAAGCAATTCGAGGAAGGGGTTAACGTTGATGCTGAGCAAATTTATTGTCATTCTGCACATTTCTAACAATAATTTCCATTTAGCAGCAGACAGACCTGCCTGGCCGAATCGCCACCCTATCTCAATAGATTAAACGT
This sequence comes from Sminthurinus bimaculatus, assembly GCA_034698285.1. Classification (NCBI taxonomy): domain Eukaryota; kingdom Metazoa; phylum Arthropoda; class Collembola; order Symphypleona; family Katiannidae; genus Sminthurinus; species Sminthurinus bimaculatus. The sequence continues at coordinate 21,462 of JAQIVE010001182.1, forward strand.
TTGAAAAGTTGACTGTGTGGTGTTTCATGAATACCAACGATGAGACTCTTCCTCTTCTAAACTGACAGCTGAATAGATAATATTCTACTGCATCAGAAATACTGCACATGATTTGATTTATAGTTAGCTTGTTATTGGACTAGCATAAATGAGTTTGGTTAGGGGTTTCATTGATGGTTTCTTCTTTGGTTCGTATGCATGTACTTAACTGGAGGTTAAAGATAAAAAACCCTATCAACTGAGCTCAGAATTTGAGTTTTTAACTCATGTGTCTTTCAAAAATTTGATCAAAAATCCACGTGAAGCCACCGTTTTGGTACAGGAGTACACGCGTAATTTTGCAATGCTACGCAACTCAAGTAATATGCAAACATTTCGGCAATATCTGTCCATACGTATCAACAGCATCAAGATGCTTCTGTTTACTTTTCTTTGGATCGTTTTCAATTCACGCACTTGATAAAGATCCACCCCCGTTCCAAGGATAAATTCCCGGAACTTTAGAGTTTGTAATTTTTTAAATCATCGTTCATCTTCTGCTAGGATTTGGTTTTGATTTTGGATCCGATTTCGATTTACATGTCCACGTGACATATGTATCTATGTATATGAAGCATAGGATTTTATCTATGTGCATTATTTTATTTCCGAAAAATCCAGATCGCATTTAAATTTATTTATTTGATATAAAACAAACACAGATTCTATGATGAAAGTAAAGAAGTACTCATAAAAAGTTTGCCCTTTCCTCAGCTGGCGAAAACCATGAAAAAGCAAATAATGTTTACTTTTGTATATTTTACAACTTCCCACTTTCCCTTCGTCCTCCTTCTTGCCAATAGTTTTAACGTCATCTTTGATTAGCGTCAAAAGTTGATCTGAAGAATGGCCACCACTAAAGCTGATGTAGCGCAACGTAATACTAATGTTAACCTTACACACGAGTAAGAACGTAAGTAAAAGGAGAGGCGTAAGAGTGGGAATAATTGAGAAAGATCTTTTTCTCCTGTGGGCACTCTTTCTGTGCATTTTTCTCGTTGGCAAATGAACCATAAAAGCAGAGGATATAAAAAAACGTTGAAATGACCTCGTGCAATATCGATCCTGACACTGTATAAACTGTACAGCTATTCGTACAGCTACAACATATTATGATGAAATTAAATTTGACTACCTCGTGTGTGTAAATATAAATATACACCTAACATATACACCCGTATTAAACTGAGAATCTCCAAGGAATAAGGAATACACAATAAAACATACACTGGATTTAGTATATCTAAGTATATATTGTCAGAAAAGGCAATATTCACATGTCATAGTGCAGTGTAAATGGTCGCATTTGTACAATGACTTTGCAGTTTGGAAAGAGAAAGAGATGGATGGATGGATGGAACTTGGAACTGCCGGAGAGTTCAAGTGCGTAGAGAGAGAGAAAACGATTGCCATTCCTTGCATATACAACATAGTATTTTAGTGAAAAAATAATATTACACTATACATAGCTGTGGAATCATGTTGAGTTGTCGATATAGTTATATCGCACACTTTTATACTTGTAGATATGTTCATACATACTTTTGTACTTTTGCAAAGTACGTGTTGTACAAATAGGCAATCATGTCCTAGCTTAAGAGTTTTCGTGGAGAGAACACACAGAGAGGCAGAGAGGAAGGAGAAAAGCCTGTGCGTAAAGGAGCTTTGTTATGCTTCCAGTACACTGAACCCAGGGAGAATGAACGAGAAACCATACAAAAGCAAATATAACCCCGCCTCGCTCTTTTTACATGTTCATGTTCACGGCAGGCACGGCACGCAGTCTATCTATCTTATATCTTCAATACATAATAATATACTACAATGCACATATTATATCCAGGATAAATAGAATATGTGCTCTATAATATAAGGGCTGATATGTATACATCATCTAGTAGACCTTCAATTGTCCAATTTTCATCAAAATCATCAGTCATTCTATAGATAGATAGATAGAGTCATGGTATGGACATTGTATATCTATATATTTGCTTGTACAGATATTATGTATTTCTAACTATGCAAAATTATGAGCATAGGTAAGTATGTATCTATAGATATGTATCTCCGGGATTTGTTTGTTTTTGTAGTATGTACGATGTTTATATTAACCATTCATACAGAGATTTGAAACGACACGACACATTCTTCATAAATACAGTCGTCAGTGATATGATCTGTATTAAAAAGACAAATTTGCACAGTGTAAAATGTGCAGGAATAAATGTACCACATAAAGAGCAAAAGCAAACCGCAAAGTTATTACACAGAAAACCTAATACAATGCAAAAGTATACATACGTGTATAGTGTATACATACAACTACATATTCAGATATACTCTGTGATATAAATGCATGTTGTTATTATATTCAAGTGAATAGTTGTCAGTTCATAAATTCGTACTTGAAAATCTCAAAATTTTCTACATGGTGAAGAGAGAGGGTCGTCACGACAACTTCTGATATGTTGTAAATTATTGTCATTTTACAATCGTCTTACTATATTTTCAAAAAGAAGCAACGGAGAAAGTTCTTTGACACCTATATGCATCAAAAGCATTTTGTACTAGTTTATTTTGAAGGTTGGAACTGGAAAGTGGTTGTTTTGAATTTTACGCTACGGACAATGTTCAATGTTCAATGACACCAAACAGGCTTGAAATGAATGTAAGAAAACATTCTGTTAAACATCCGTCTTACGTATATTGATTTCGAGGATGTTTCTAGCCTAAAGAATTTATGCATTTCTGAAAACGTGCAAAACGCACCTCTACGGACGGAAAACTGAGACCTTTTCTGAAGTGTAAGGTCTTTATCGTTCATACCAAACTTTTGTATTTTTACTAGGTGGGGAAACACAAGTACAAAATTTTATTGAATTTATCCACTTTGTTGACGGTTTTCACCAAGGAAACATGTGAGGTACAAAAAGCCCAATTTGAAAAATATTACTATGCTATAAACTATAACATATGAATATTTCTCATTGAATGGGAGTGTGAAGCTAAGCAGTACGCTGACACATTCGGCTAGAAATCAATTAACAATAATTATTTTTATCCAGTACAATGTACAAAACAAAACTAGGAAAACGAAGTTAACTGCAGGCGTAAAAAAGAAAACGACTGGTAAGTTGTAAACTATAGATATGTTTCAAACAATTCGATTATTAATTCCAAAAGAAAGAGAAGAATACGGTAGAGAAAGAGGGAAAGGGAGAAAGTGTCATTTATGTACTTAATAATGTACCACTTTTTGCACGTATGGACATGTAGATAAATTTGAGGTATTTACTGCTGTATAATGTCATTCATAAAAGTGGAAAATTCCTTACACACATTGTCTATACTTTTCTTTTCGAGGTTTTCGTCACTTCATTTGCACACATAAACACAATTACGTAAACATAAATATAATTTAATGTAGTAGAATGGGATGGCAACAAAAACATTAAACGTGAAAACGAAAGTATTTAATTCATAAATTGACGTATTTAATAACCCGGAACACAGAAAATGAGTTAATTACCTATGTATACGTATGTTGTTTCCATGGACGTATAGTTTACATACGTTGACACATTTTGACACTCTTCGGCAATTTTAGGACAGAAAATTATTTGGTTCTGTTTCGCTCCTCATTCCTCACCTTGACTATTGATTTTAAAAAACTAAATGGATACATTGGCTTGATGCTATGCAAAGTTGTTTTGTTGAGGACGAATATTGTTGAATTCAAATGAACAGTATTTAAGATGTTAATATTCAATTTTATCATGGATTCAGTTTTTCTTATATAACTTGTGTGTATATCAAGCGCCAAAAACCACCAGGATTACTTACATAGCCTCTTTCCCTTTGGACAAAAATGTCTATTCTTACATGCAATTGCATGCGTATTTGTGTGGTCCTCGCGTTCATAATGTTGGACGGTAGCGACAGAGACGCCGTGTAAAAGTTGACAGCATCACGTCATGTTGTGACTGGCAGAGCAAAACTTAATATTAGCAACCCGCCTATTTATTTTCCGAGTTACCTATGCATTGTATTTACCATTGTTCATGTTATTTAGTGTTAAGAGTGACATAACTTGCATTCACATGATAGCCAAAGGTTCTTCGCTTAGTGTCTTGTCGACAATTGATTTCAAGGGAGATACGCCGGCTCTTACATGTGTAATATGTATATATCGTATGTACTTCTATATACATAGGACTGTAATATGACATCATCACGCAATGCATCTAGTGGCTAATCACATAATTGTTTGTATGTATGATGGATGTGTAATTTGTACATTGTACATGCATATGTAATCTCTCCCATGTTGTCAATGTTTAATAACTATTGTGAAGTGTCTTCCCTATATTTTCTACCTTATCGGTTAGTCACCTCTGCGATGAATTGGGATCTCTTCTAGTAGTGTCTGAACCTGTCACAACAGTATTTTTGGATTTTACACTACTCACACTTCTATTATACAACATTTATTGATATTGCACAAAGTACATAATACATGTATGTATATTATAGTACCTAATACAGCGATACAGATAGGAATGCCTCAAAAATGAGGCAATGTCATTTTGGTTTGTTTACTATCCGCATCAAAAGTACGATAAAGTGTACATTAGATAATAGTTTACGCACTCTCCATACCTTCTGGGTTTTTTCTAGTACGCTCATCTCTCTTTCGATTCAATGTTAAAACCTATTACAAACGAAATAAACCTTTGTACAAAGGCGGTCGGAAGTCTCTGGATAAGCATATGTGTGAAACCCGGATATGACAGATATCCAATTTTAGTTTGTCGGATTGTGATAAGGATCCAAGTAAGAATCATCTTCTTAACTCCGGTATTTGAAAAAAGCTCCAAAATGACTAAAAACAAATTACTGCGACTGTATCTCAGACCATTTATACATTTATGTAATAAAATATGAAAAAACGTTTTACTTTTACGGCATAATTACATCTAATTCTAACTCACACACTCAAACACAAATCAAAAGTTATAACAACAAAAGTGCACAAATTTAGCTTGCATATCCGAAATACAAACCAAAACGTTTGCAGTTTGCAATGTGTGTGCAAACGAATTTGCGAATTCGTGCGGGTTCCCAGCGTCTCCACTAGAGGATGTCTCTGTCCATGTGTGTGAATTCGCGAAAATGTTAGTGTGCAGAGTGTACAATCCCATGCTACAGCGGCAGCAACCGTACGTTACGTTACACAGTACAATACTAAAGCACCATACAAAACGTCAAGTCTTCATCTCTTTATACGTATTTGACAATTAACACGCAGTTTCTCCAAAGGTTTTTCGTTTTTCTCGGTTCATTAGAACTAATGTTTAATTTTAATTTTGTTTTAAATTTTTTAACGACGAGCGATTTTCAATATGTATCGTATGTACTTCTATATACTCTCTAGATTTTAATATGTTGTGACTCTTGACGGACTACGCGCCATGTATCATAGATCTTTCATTTTCTCCATT
>JAQIVE010001183.1:0-27000 GCA_034698285.1 Sminthurinus bimaculatus
TTTGACCCTACCCTAATCTCAGTGACCCTCCCGGGATTTTCAATCAAATGATACTTGTTAAGTAGCAAATTTTTCGTAGATTTATAATCTGTAAAAATCCAGACAAGTTTGTTTTTGAAATTTAAAGTTAGAAGGATTTCTCTGAACCAACTCGTGATTTTGTAATGCTTTTGAACGGGCGAGACATGTCATTTTCAGAAGCTTACTGTAAAGTCAATTCTGCATCCTCAATGATGTGCCTTAGCAATTTAAAAGCGTATTGAGTGGTAGTTTTATGATCTGAAGTCGGATTTTCAAAAATAATTTTTTTTCAGCAAAATATTACTAAAAACGTGAAACCGTACGATGTTCAAGTTTGCGCCCGTTTCGGAGTTGCTTCACGTTTCTGGTCATAGGTCAAGAACGGTAAATAATAGGTCAAATTGAGTTACAAAACTAAAAAGAGGATAAAATTTGCCAGATCTTTCTTGCTTTGACCACCCACAAAAGTTGGTGGCATCATGGTGAAAGTTGGGTTCGCAGCGAAAAATATTGACCGTACGATGTTCAACTTTTCTAACTGTATGAAAGCTAATAATGGTCTAATTTTGATGGGCAAATTTTTCAGCTTTTAAATCCGAACGACTGCTAAAACTTTGCCTTTGTCTCGTGTCATTGCCCCTGACTAAAGAACGAACTCTGTTTGAATACATAGCTGTTAGCTATAATCCGCATTCTTGGCCATTGTTGAGTTTCATTGAACAGACTGTATGGCATTATTTAGTTTACAAACTTTGTAGATGTCTTTAAAATTATTTTAAAATTATGTCCAAAAATGATCATATTCTTTGAAATTGTTTCAAAGGTTCTGGTATTTTCGTCACTCCTGGTACTGTCCTGAAAGAGACGGGATCCGTGTGGTTGAGCTTGATTATTTGGGGATTTTGTGGTATGATTTCAACCTTCGGTTAGTGCTTTAAAACAATACATATTTTTTGTTTATGTTTATTACTTATAATATTTTTTTACGCCCTTTGCATTATTCATCAGAGGAGAAATGAAATAACGAGTTGTAAAACGGAAAATTTGTTTTTCATCTTTTCAGGAGCTATTTCGTTCATTGGTAATAAGTAACTGCGAATATAATAACTGTAATTTGATTTTTATTCTCCCTATTATGAGCAAGTTACTTCACTGTTGCATTTTGTTCCTAAGAGCTTGGAACTGTGATACCCGACCCTGGGGCAGAGTACGCTTATCTTCTGGCTGCGTTCGGATCTTGTCCAGCATTTGTAAGAATAAAATAATTTACTTTACTTATTCACTGTCCATTGCCGTTGTGGAATATTCATGGTTATTCATTCTCAATCCTAAAACTAAGTACACTCCATGTTTTAGCTCTTTGCCTGGGCATCGACACTGATTTTAAAGCCCGCATCTGTTGGTACTGGAGATTTTTTAATTTTATATTGATTTTTCTTCACATTATATTTCTATTACCTATTGGCTTTATTTCAAGTTAAAAAACAGTTCAATAGGAATAATTATCTCATTATAAAATGTTGAATCGAATTTATGATGAGTATGTTTACGCTGAGAAGAGGCATAGTTATAAAATACCCTTTTCACCCGACAGCTATTGGATGTCTCGCTGTCGCGCAGTATACGATGGAACCATTCGTTGACGATGTTGACGATTTTCCGTGGGCCATGCGACTTATGAGTATTGTTTTTATATGTAAGGCTTCCATTTAAATTTTAACTATGTTGCTTATTCTCAAAAAACTTTATAAAGCATGGCTCGGAACTTTATAAGAGCAAATATGTGTTACTAAACTCAACATTGGCCTGAATTGGTAGACATGTACAAAAACATTGACGTTTCGTGTACAACATCTACATAGCGTAATATTACGTACATAATATGTTTAATCATTTCATTATTGTTTTTTAATTTTAGTTCTCCTCACTTTCGTAAATTGTTACAGTGTCAAAATGGCGACACAGGTTCAGGTAGTTTTTACGTTCACCAAATTAACTGCCTTCGTCATCGTCATATCCGGTGGTATCCTCAACCTTTGCAAAGGTGACAAAATAAGGATGTTTGAAATTTAACTGAAGACAACCACCTGTGTACAACATCAACGAAACGGAATGCTTTTTATTTTTTATGAAAGTGACATAACATTTCTAAATGTTTCACAGGGAAGACACAGCATTTAAAAGGGGGATTTGAAGGGAGCAACTGGGACTACGGAAGTTTAACGAGTGGAACCTTCTCAGGTCTTTGGGCCTTTGACGGATGGCAAGAAAGTTTTCTTTGGAAATATTAAACTTCATTTTATAACGAAAAAATAAACTGTACCTATCAACATAAATAAATAATAATTGACTCAAAATGATGCTGAAAAGTGCATTTTGCTTTCGGCTTGTAGGAGTCAATTAAATTACATCACAAACGAGATGAAAGATCCAGAAACGTGAGTAAAAAAAATAAAAAAAACGTGTACGCGATGTGTATATAATAATTTTCAAAAATGTTCCTATTTTTGAGCGTTTGGGATTGCAATGTGGTTTTTATTTTATCATTTCACGACTTTTTTTTCGGCCTCTTTCAGACACATTCCAATGGCAATTTTTTTGGGACTTCCAATGATTACAATTTTCTACATTGCTTGCAACATTTCCTATCTCACACTATTGACACCCGATGAGATTGTCAACAGCGACTCAGTTGCAACTGTAAAGAAACATAATTTGAACAGATTATCCATAGACTGCAAACTATCTATTGTACTTATTTCCTAATAACACCGTGTATGTATAATACAATAATATCGTTTCCGTATTTTAGTATGTCATTTAAGTATGCTTCTTTTTCTTTTTTTTGTTTATCCTCCTCCTCAACTTTCAATTAAAATGTGAAGAACAGTTATATGGAGAACGACTTCTTGGTGTCTTTTCCTTCCTGATGCCCGTCTGTGTAATTCTGTCAACCCTTGGAACTGCCCATGGAATAGAATTCACGGCCGCAAGACTGTCGTATGTGGCCGCTCAGAAAGGTCACCTTGTCGACTTTTTGTCCTATATTGACCTGAAGCGGAACACTCCTTCACTAGCCTTGATTTTCAATGTACCTGACTTACCTACTAATATTTGCTTGTGACTTGTGACTGCATGCAATTATTCTAATTTATAATTTTCTTTTCTCCTTTGATTAGAGTCTGGTAGCCGTAATTATGACGCTCACTTTCGATCTGAATAGTTTCATCCAGTTTTTTTGCTTCACTGCCTCCATTTTCTATGGCACAGGTATGCATTGGTCATGCTTATGTGTAAGATACGTTTTACTTTCTTTTATAAGGTTTTTTTTTCTTAAAGCCCAGAGTAATATAGTTCATAAATTTGTGGAAATTCGGGATTACATTTAATTTGCACTGAAATTGACTGTGTAATTCTCAAGGTGTTGCAGCACTCATAAGGCTCCGTTACACTATGCCGGACGCACCAAGGCCATTTAAAGTAACCGAAAACAAAGACAAAACACATCATATGATAAAAATGATTACCAAAACAATCAACTGGATAATATTGATCATTTATTTTGAATTTTGATTTACTGTAGGTACCAATCGTGATTCCGTATTTTACTGTGCTTGTCTCCATATACTTGGCCATTGCTCCTCTGATAGAGGAGTTAAAAATGGAATATCTCTATTCCGTGCTGTCCCTCGTGCTCGGACTTGTGGTTTATTTTCCCTTTGTCCACTTCAAATTTGTTCTTCCAGGCATGAGTAAGGGAGCATATTATAACATCGAAGGAAAAAAGAAATAATTTTTACCGATCAAATATTTACAGAAATGCATTTTAATTATTGTATTTCATAACAATTTACTTTTCTAGACACAGTCACCCGTTGTTTACAGCTGCTGTTTATGGCAGCTCCTCCAACGAAAAGGGAGGCAACTGACCAGCAGCAAAATCATCAAGAAATGGGATATAAAAAGCAGAAAGTAAAACGGGAAGACACAGGACAAAGAGACAAAGACAACAGCAACATTCAAATTACGAGATTGTAAAACTGTTTCCTGGGGTCCTGTTTTGTATAATGTACGCAAAATGTAATGACCTTTTCGAAGTGTCAGTAGTAAGTAAGTAATAATATGTTATCTGTGCATGCAGTGTCTAAAGTCTAAAGTATGAATGCAATGACGCGATCCCTATAATGTTAGTTATTAATGTTTTTTAGTTCCTTGTACACATAATTTTTATGCCTTTTTTTGAACATTCGGTGATATAAATACTTATATGTACGTTCATATTATGCATATTGTATATTGCACAGTAAAATGCGTACCTACTTTTTATAGTAAGTGTGTGATGTTCTGCACTTATGCAGTTTCATTTTGTAAGAGAAGTTCAATTATTTCTATCAGCCACTTTTCTATTATTTATTATTTATTGCTCATGGAATGTTTCCTCACAACTTGGTTATTAAATTGCCTCTGTAAATAACGGTCAATAGCGAATCCCGTCATAGTCGGCTTTCAAGTTTAGTTAGTTGCGTTGTAAGTCAGTTGAGCTTGTGAGTTGAGAGGTGGAAGAATCAATCTGTTGAGCTTACCCTGAGTGCAACAATAATTATACATAATGCACATTTAATGAAAGAAATGCAATACCAATACAGCTATTTATTAAGCAACCAATCATTTACAAGTACATATGTTGCGTTGAATGAAATCTTACCCTCAGATAAAAACTAACAAAAAATAATAAATAATTTATGATTGCATTGTTCATTATTTATTCATGCAATTTGTAGACTGACTTGTCTAGTAAACATAATTCTGAATACGGCATGAAACGCAGTTCCAAAACTGAAAGTCAAATCTTCTCTTTTCGTCATTATCTTTACTTTATCATAATCCACTAAAATCCCGCCAGCTCACTATTAACTTTGTATGCATACGTGCAACAAGTAAGTATCTACGCGTTAATGCTGTACATTTTAAATACATTATACATTCTCATCAAAGATGAAGCAAATGTTGAGTTTGAAATGTATGCACATCATTTAATTTAAGAAGATCTGTACATATCGGGAATCTCGACAATATTCTTAGTTATGGAGTTTAAATTCAACGGTAGATTTCGTTGCAGGAACTATTGTTTATCTTTTGCGGGAAGAAATAACACATAAAATAACTCGATGTGCACAAGTTATAAATGTGTATACTGAAAAACGCGGGACCTTACAGCGAGTATACTCCTGTTTTCTGATGTTCAGTTGCTGCTTGTGTACAAGTTATTTAATCCAGTTTGACCCTTTATCATTTTCATAAGAGATTAGTAACAAGTTATTAATCTAATGCTCATTTATAGTTTTATGGCGTTCCAGGAGCTTTTTAGCTTTTTATTGAGCTCCTGTTGATGACGAAGTTATGTTTTGCTTTTATGTTATGTCACATAACTTGTGTGTATGGTATCCTTGAAAATTGTTCAGTTTTTTATGAGTGGTGGCTGATTGTCGAAATCCTGAAGATAAAAAAGGCAGGTAAACAATAATTTTACAGACAGAAAATAACCAAAAAATTCGCAAGTTTGTTCTTGGTGGAAGCAAAACGGCAGTAATTCGGTGTCTGTTTTTTATGTGGCAAATGTTACACGCGGAATCACAATTTCCCGTTTGAAGCGTACAATAATGCAAACGAATCATGAGAAGAGTATTGTTCGCAACATTTTTACACTGACGAAAGAAACGGCTAACGTGAACCTTTTAGCTTTCGAGCTGTCTCAAAATCAAGTTTTGATCTCGAATGAGGAACGGCAACGAATTGTGAGTAACTCAGTAAAACTTATCTTGTCTACAACTTATAATAAAATAATCATTTTTATAGTTCATAGTTATTTATAATTCCATGTTTATTGAGCATGTAGTTAACCTGCGCCGATGAGGAGTCAGAATGCAATTTGCTCTATGAAACAATCCTTCGGCGTTCGGTCAATGCTGAGACCTTTGGAATTTTAGTTAGTTCCCTGAAGAAAACTGGGAATGCACATCTTTCAAAAATCCTCGAGGATTCTCTGAGTTCCTTGACGGGTGACAATGCTGTAACTACTCGACCAAAAAAATTTTCCCAGTTGACGGTATAATATAAACTGTACAAGCTTTTTAAAAAATCAAAACGCTTTTTGTATATTATATAAGTATACAGTATACACCAAGTAATTAGTAATTACTGGCGGCGGCATTTCCTGTTTTCAGAAGCGGGTTAGCTGTTCTGATTTCTACGAAGATGTCCTTGATAGTAAATTAAGTAAGTTTTCAAAACTGACCAAAGTTTTAGAAGCCAACTTGTTTGTTAAGAAGTTGGTAGGATGGCAATATTTTAAGCCTCTACGCTAATCTTAGAGTATATAATATAAGTTATATTATATACTCTAAGACGCTTATTAGCCTCATTTTGCTGGTTAGTTAATGGAAAGGAAATGGGAATATCAGAAATACTGGAAGAGGATCAAAATTTAAAAAGAAACTGCTCGAAACTAGTCAAAGTTATGGAGTTGGAATCTGGACCGAATAATAAGTTTGAGAGCATTCCGGAGTTCGTGGTTCAGTCGACTCTTGTTCTGTGTGAATGGAGCCGTACACACAAGAAAAATGCTACTCTTGGCAAACTAGTGGCGAGACTCAACTTTGGAAAATACTTTGTTTCAGCTGGTACTATTTTTTTTATCAACATTGACGTTAAAAAAAGGCATATAATATTTTTTACTTTGTGCCATTTAAATGTTTTGCATCATCTGTTTTCAGCCCGAATTCGAAAAATGTTTGAGCGGGCTGATAATCTCGAGGAAAAATGGGAAATCGATGCCCAAAATTGTCGCAAGTCAAGTAAGCACGATAATTAAAACTACAATAGTTTTAACTATGGAATGAAAGAAATATTATTTCTTCCATTTCATTGCACTTATGGCGAAATGTTACTGTTAACACCGGAAACCTCATTCTTACCTCTCTACAGTTTCGGGCAAGGAAAAGAAGATTGTTCACATTTTAGACGCAAATCCATCATTTTGTCTGCATTCCAATCGACTTTTTTTCTGTAATTGGAGTAAAATCAAAATAAAATAAAACTGAAGCCTTTCATAATATTTATTAGTTATTAGTTTTGAATTTTTGATTATTATATTGGTGGTATTTTTAGTACTAAATCTACCAATGGAATATTATCTCTTGTACAACACGGATCCGAGTTTTGTCAAAAATGGCACAGGCATGTTGAAGCTTTGGAGGGACTTGAACGAAAGAGATGCCACTATTCAGAGGCTAACACTACTACTCCTTCAAAATGGCCACCCTTTTACAGCAGGTATGTTCTATCCTACGCTAAACTTATGCATATTTCATAAAATCTCCTATTCGATGGCGTCGGAGTGACGCTATAGCAGGAAAAAATAGCAAAAAGTCAAGGTCACAGAGGAAAAGCGTTGTCAATATAATATTACGTTTACAAATTAAACATGGTTTTGTACACCTTTTAATGGTCACTTATTAAGTGTTTGTCATTTTATTGTTAAACGTTGCACTTTTGTCGGATTTCTGAAAATATTGTTTTTCCTTTCAGAAAAAATACTCAAGCTACTTCGCTGACTTCTGACTCGACCCTCTGGCTCGCGGTTCTCCTTACAAATGCTCCTTGTTTTTGACCATTTAAATAAACATAAATGTACATACATAATACATAACCATATACATATCTAATAAAGGCGGTTGTAAATAGATAAATTCATTAAAACAACACCAAAAAGCAGAACCATTATTTCAAATTTTCATACTATTATCATGCTTATCATGGTACTCGAAACGCGGTAGAACATTTTATAAAGTACTGAATTTCGAATACTTTTCAATTTTTTCGTTTATAGTTCAAAAAAAAAAGACTCGGAAATGAATAGGGAAAAATGCCCTTTGATTCTGTCTCAAGTCTGAGTTCTGAGACCGTGCGGGCACAGGGCAATGCACAATGCACCACCAACCACCATTCACCATTTAAAAAAATTAAAGTTATTAAAAAGATTTCTTGGTTGCTATTAGAATGAAACACCAAAACTACAAAGTACCAAACAATTTTTCATCTCATACCTACAACAAAACAAAGGCAACGTAGATCCAAGATCCAAGACCCAAGGTCAATACATTTTCAAAGTCCTCTTCCTTCGCTACTCCAGTCCAGGAGGTAAGCGTAGCCAAGTCAAGTCCCTCAGTTTCCATTTAATTAATTTTATTAGTTTATTTAATCTGCATTTCGCTCCTATTTTGTCTAGTTTTCTCCTATTGTAACCTATTTTGTAGTAATAATCTAGACTATACTAATACCTATTTTTTGGTTCCTTGTTTGTTTTCTTCATAAGTTTACTCTTATTTACCGTTTTAATCCGCGGATAGGCTAATAATAATTATTCTTTGTTTGCCTAACATGATGATCATCCCTTTATTTGGACTGTTCCTGTAAAATTCAAGATGGTAGAGGAGAAGGAAACTTGGGATTCCAAAGTGAGTGCAATTATATCCATCTGACCCTGATTTTCCCTAACATGTTATTAATATGCATTGTCATTTCCTTGTATGTATGGATGTATGTATGTATTGCATCATATTATTATTTACTACTTTGTTTTCTTTATAGTTCGAACTTCTCGCAGAGGAGAGGGAAAACATAATTAACCTGGACAAGGTGACAAGATTGATTGGTGACAAGATGGAAAAGACAAAGGTCGAGAGTGAAATCAACGCTCTTTTAGAGAATGAAGATGTGTGCTCAAAAGGGAGATTCCTCTCGTTCATGGAATGTGTCTGGCCCACCGTTGCCAACTACTATTTTGAAGTGGAAAAGGAGATCTCGGCATCTATTCAAAAGGCGACTCTAAGTCAGGCAAATTCCCCAAGGTTGGCAAAGTCCAGTGCTAAAAATACTCAAAATCATAAGAAGGTTGTGAACGAAGGTGGCAAGAAGAAAAATAAAAAAGAGCACAAAGAATTGGCACATGAATCTTCAGTTTTTCCAATAAGCACTTGCTCTACAGTCGATACTTACTGCGTCGACTGCAGTAAAAGCGGCAAGAGAAAAAAGCCTTTTAAACCGACATCAAAGTCAAAGCCAAAGGAGTCAAAGTTGAAAGTGATGCCGGAATTAAAATCAAAAACAGCAATAAAATCAGAGTCAAACGAGCTGACGAAAACGGATTCAAACCGAAAAATAGTACAAATTGAAGACACGTCGGGAAACATTACTTGGGAAGTGGTTGACACGGAGGTTGTTCCATCAAATTCCTCGGGGTCACGCGGCTCCTCCTTCCACATCAACTCCAGAGGAGATAGTCATAGTCCTAGTCATCATAATCTACAAAATGAGGACTCGGTCCCGATTTTGGTGGAGCACGATCCCGGCATTCACTTGTACACCGACAGCCCTGACAGTGTTCCGGAATTCGTTAGACAGGCTTTAACAGATGCAGACACCCAGATCCGACAAGCACTGTCCGCCTGCTTTGGCAAGATATCCAAATCCTTTACAACCTCTTATCCCCGAATCCGCTTCACCGTCAACAAGTCCTACCAGCAAATTGTTCACACGATCAAATGCGCCTATCCAAACATTAAATATTCCACCCAAAACAGCTATGATAAAGTTCAAGGGACGGTCAAGTCCTCCTATCCAAAGATCCGGAAAGTAGTCAACCACTCTTACCTCAAGAGACAGACCCTCTCCTCCTGCTACCGCAAGTTTAGACAACTTTACACTCAAAGTGCGGTCCATCCTCGAACCGGCCAAATTGGAGGTACAAATGGCGTAGGATCATCACAGCAAAAGAATCAGATCCAGCACAGTGCTCAAATGGCCAAAGCCCTGGCCGATGCAAACTTTGATGTGAGTGCTCGGTTATCTGGAGCCAACGCCGAAATTTCTCAAGCACTTCACAACGCCAGCAAAAAAGTGAGCATCGCTCTTGGAACGGCAAATCTGGAAGTGCTCCAATCCCTCAAGAGTGCCAGCAACAAGGTGAGCAAGGCTCTGGTCAAGGCCAATTCGGAAGTGCTCGAGGCCCTTGCCAGTGCCAACGACGATCTTCAAAAGGCCTTGGCTCTGGCTCTAAATGAGGCTTTGAGGACCCTGGAAAATATCAAGAAAGAGTTGTTTAAAACCCTGTTTGACCTCCATCCATCAGTCCTTCGGAAAATCGTGTTTGCCTTTGACGACCTGATCAAGGAGTTAGAGCTGGCCAACCTGGAAATTTTGGAGACACTAGCCAAGGCCAGCACCTCGGTGTGTGAGCAGATTTCCATCGCTCATGCCCACTACTCGGAGTCAAAGGTCAATGTCAACTACGAATTGTCCCTCCACCTAGCAAAAGCGAACAGTCAACTTCTTCAAGTGCTCATCACCGCCAACTCAAAGGTCACCGACGTTTTGGAGCGAAATAGTGAGAAGGTCAACCAGATCACCAGTCATTTCCGAGGACAATTCGGCAATGGAGGATCTAACAACAACAGCAATACGGCGGCCAACAACTTGATTTCAAGTAGTCAATCTAATGCAACGTCTTCGATGAGCCCGGAAAGTCTGGAGCAAAAAGTGTGGAAAGTGATTGAAAAGGGAGAGCCCGAAATTTGGAAGATGAGTGGAAATGCCAGTTTCACGATCGAGGCCGCCGTTGAAAACACGGACAATCGTTTGTGGAAGATTGCGGACGAGGCGGACAACAATTTGAGGAAAACGGTCGAGGTCGTGGAACAAAAATTGTGGAGCTCGATTGGAGCCTCTGAGTGGAAACTCAAGAACTGCGCGGAGCGGATGGAGGCAAAAGTGGCGGATGTTGTGAGTCACTTGATCGAGACAGCTTGGACCGCGGTTACTGCCTATGTCAAAGAAAACCTGGGGAGAGAACTGTTCAAAGAGTTTTGCAAACAACATGCAAAGTCTCAACTTGTCAACGGCAATATGAACATTACTAGTCTAAAGGAGCAGAATAACAATAAAAATGGTCCAAAGCACTCGCTGTCACCCGACTTTCAGGTCAAACTTCCGGAAATTGAAGGGACAGGCAGTGTTCAAGTTCTCGTGTGTTATAATAACGAGTATTATGTTGGCTTCCCCGATGATTCTGAAGATGAAGGTGATGGCATCGACCGGAATAGTATCCTGAATGTCCGACCCTCTGAAATAGATCTAGCGTATAAACAGAGTGAGATTCTTCGTCAAAAAATGATCGGAATAAAAGGCCTCTCATCAGTACCATCAGGATCCGCCTCAAACTCTAGCTCTGGAACAATAACCACCATGCCAAAAGTTATGATCAAAGAGCAGGGGGATAGTAAAAATAAAACCAGAATAAAAAAAGCGGACGGCGATGGTGACGATAAGGAGGAGGATGAGGATGACGACTTTGCCTTGACCTTGACAGCCTGTTGTGGAAGTTTGGACCTAGCCTTGGATCTAAGGACTCAGCATTCCTTGGCCAGTGCTCAGGCCAGGAATGTTCTCAACAGTCAGAAGGAGCAGGCCGAGAGTTTGGAACAACAATTTAAGCACTTGTTGCAAGAATCTCAAAATTTGGAGAAAACTCTGGAAACCGAGCTGACCCAACGGCCGCCTAGTTTAAGAATTCCCGCCAGGTCACAGCCCACGAAGAATCACGAGCCTGGTCAAGAAATTCAGAGTTCTATAGGAAAAGATTCAGAGATGATGAAAAATTTCTTCCAGGACACAGCTGAAGAGCCAAATTTTTGTGATACAGATACAGAGAAGAAATTTGAGGATACTGCAAAAGATCCCATAGAAAATTTGCCGTGTGAAGAAACAGCCTTCAATAAGGACAGTAATAATGAATATAGCGACCCAAATCAAAGCTACTTCTTTGAAGGGGTTGGAGGAGGAGAATTCCCCAAAAATCTAGGAATAAATATGGCCACATTACCTCCATCGTCAATCGATGAGCTTGATTCGGCTCAAAATCAAAGCTGTCCAAAAAACGGTGTTATGCTCCCCGATACTGATCCCACAGCTGCCCTAAACATGTTCGCTGCGGCAAAACCACCTCAATCATCCTCTACAACAAATGAGGAGTTTCAGTCTCCTTCGTGTCATTCTTCAGTTTTTCCTCCAGAACTTGGAATTAGTGCAACGCCTGATTCCACACTCCAAACTATCCAGGATCTTTCCTCCATGTTTCGGCAAAACCTGCAGAAACTTCAAGAGTCTCTGTGTAATAAAATTGGCAGCAACAAAGGGAACAACGAAAGTGAGGCCAATCCGCAGGGAATAAAACAAGAAAATGAAGGAACGTCCATCTTGGAAACTGCTCAGCTAATCGAGGAATGTCACAAAGCCTGGAATATTATCACTTCAATCTACCAACAGCAACAACAACAATCTCCGCAAACGAACCACGAGTCAAATTTCAACAACAATAACAATCTATTTCAACAGAGCTTTCAAAGCCCTCAAAATTTTGAAAGTGTTAAACTCAGACCGGAAGAAACAGTGACCGCGGCGGATGAAACGACAATTTGGTTGAAAGGAAACTGGATGCCATCTTATCCTGTTGTGAATAATCCCCCGAGTCGATGGTCTTTTCCCGATTCTTCTTCTTCAACCCTGGACCACATTAGCTGTCATTCCCCAATTATGGGGGAAAATCCGGCTGTCAACTTCTTTTCGTGTGCTAATTTAGCTGCTCCAACTGAAAATTTAAAATATTCAACGACTCGCCCGGGTACAAGAACCAATTTCCAACCCGCATTCCCCTGTCAAGTTCAGAACTTCCAAATGGCAGACAGCGATCCCGTGTTTTCAAAGTACAATCAAAATTTTATTATTGCACTGTAAATTTTATTTGCTTACTTTTTTCTTTTTTTTAAAATACGAAATACGATTTAATGTTTCTTGCTTTTGTTGTTTTTCTCCAGTATCGAATGGCAAAGTGTGCAACTGAATAACGATTTAACTTCCTGTCCTGGAACTGCCTTTGTAAGTCCTGACGTCACAGATCATCAGCAGCAACAACAACAAAACTACTATTACTATTATTCGGATCCAACAAGGCAGAGTTGGGCCGAGGAAGTTGACACAATTTCTGACGATGAGGAAAAACCCGGGAGGGAAACAAGATCAACTGAGCCAGAAAAAAATAATAAAAGTCAACAACCGTCGACTCAAGCCAGCTCACAGTCATCAAGTGCAACGGAGATTGGAACGGATCTGAATAATGATACCTCCTCAGCCAAGGGACAAGCTGACATTAGTCCTGCCTTCTCATGTGAGTCCTGTGCGTCGGACACGGAAGTTGATGAAAATGAGATGAATCCTGGAAAATCTGCCGTTAAAGAAGAGTCATCAACCACAGACTTGGACATCGTGTCTTTATCCATATCAAAGGTCGGGGAAAATAGTAGGGGTAAAATTAAGGAGGAAGAGCAAATACACGAGGATTGTAAAAATGGGAAGGAAGAAGACGAAGAAGTAAAGGAAAATAACAATAATAATAAGCAGGAGGAGGAAGAGCAAAATGATCACCCTGTGAAAATTCAAGATGAAGAGCTCAATGAGAACAACAAACCAGAGGACCAACAACAATACAGTATAGTTAAAATACCTTCAGCAACAACAATTCCATTACAACTACTCAATCCTCCAGGAGATATTGAAGATAAAATTGAGTTCAACGTCGAGGTCAAAATTAAAGAGGAACATGAATCGGAGTTGGAGCCCATCATCACAGAAATCGAGTCATCCCTGCATCTTGAGGCTGACAACAATTGTGAAAATGAAAGTAGTGTTCTCATCGAAGAAATCCAAGGTCCGCCTGATGAGAATCCCCAAATCAAGAAAATGAAGAGAACACTCAACAACTTTAAGGAGTTGGGTCAAATCATGTTTTCAGAATTCTCCAAAAAGTTGGTAGAGCAGAATTGTACTGTCGAGTTCCAGGATAACGGCGATGAGGAGACTTCCCTGAGTTCTGACACTTCTGCGTCGACAACCTCAAAACTCCCGGAGAAACTAAATCAACCTGAAAGTCCGCCGCTATCGTATTTAAATCCACAGAAAAAAATTGCTATTCAGAACATCTCCGACTCCCTTCACACGGAAAGAGTCGTACATTCAAGGAACAGCGGGGATTATAATGGAAATGAAAACTGTGAACAGGATAATAATAATTCGTCAGAAATTAAATTTTCTTCTAATAGACATCGATGTGCAAGAGTTAGACACAGATCAGTTTCAAAAGTTCGGGAGCTCCTTGCGAAATCTCGAGTGGTTTCCGCAGCGCTTGGTAAGTTTTGCAAAAAATTACACGGATTTAAAATAAAAAATAAAGGAAGAGTAAAAACAGAGGGTTATAAAAATTGTAAGTTTTTATTGAATTTCGGTACATTAAAATTTAGGTTCAGCAATTCGCAAGAAGGTCAAGAGAAAAGGTCAAGACTATCATCATTGCTGTCCATTTCCTTTCAACGCGGGAAGAAAGCGACGGAGCTCAGAGGAAAGGGCAGTAGAAAGAAATAAAACGTCCCTAAGAACATCAGCGTCATCCTTAAGTTGTCACATAAATGCCCGGAGCTTTGTGAGGAAAAGAAATCGGGAAAAAATGGTGGATATGCAAGTGTCACCGTTCCCCTCGACAGTAACTGCTTGCTCTCCCTCCCCGTCGTTAAAAACTTCAACTCCCATCATTAATCCCTTAAGCAATAGTACTAGTAATAATAATAATAGTTGTAAAAATAATAGTAATATACCCGTAGGCAGACTGAAACAAAATTCTTGTACTGTAAAAAAGACAATGAATAGCCGAGTATTATCACATCATATAAATCTGAAGTCTAGATAACTTGGCTGCGCTTGTGTGCTTGTCGTCTTTTTTTTCATGGGCACCAATTACTGTTTATTCCATAATTTTCATAACATTATGACATTGCCTATTATAATATCGATATTTTTATGAACACTATTTAGATTTGAAATGACTGCGGTACATATTATCAGCTATACTTTACAAAATGCTGTTTGCATCATACAAATAAAAATACCTACGCATGTTAAATGTGCATAATCAGCTTTTACGCTGTGTGTTAGATGTTACATAATATTTAGTATGCTGTAGTAAATGGGGGAAGAATCTTACTGCAAAAAATCTTATACATAAAACTATTTTCCATAAAATTTTATAAAATTGGATTATAATTTTAATGGTACATATTCTCCAGACAAAAAAGGTGCATCCATTGATTTCGACTCTGGTTTTTTGCCCTTATTTTGTCTTGCTGTGGGTGCCATCACAGAATGGGCTGTGGTTCGTTTGCTTGCACTGGCATAAGGCATATTCCTGGAAAAAAGCATAAATACAGCATAAATACAAGGTTGGCTGACTTTCACAATCATAGTTATTATTGTACTAAATTTGTATAATAATTACTTGGTAAAGAAGTTGGTTTTCAGTACCTTGGTTTTATCCGGAGAGAATTTAATAGGAGTGATCCCTTTGGGAGAATTTTTGTGACTACCGTCACACAGCGGCTGCAAAACGCGTTAGCGATCAATAGTGAAAGATGGTTGAATTATTATGGTAAAATAATCGAGGTTGATAATTACCGACAGGTAGCATTTGGAAAGTACATACCTGCTTCTTGCTAAGACCACAGGCACACCAATTGTACGTTTTCCCTTTCTCCATCACCATTTTGACGGGCTCTCGTCGGTAAATCTCCCCCTTCATTTGCCCCATTGGACACGACTTGTGGATCATCTAAATTGAATTGATTAGAGGACAGACATGATGGCCATGTTAAGTATCACGTGTTTGTGTTTACATACTTTAAGGTGAGGACGGAGATTAATGAGATTGATTTCAAGCTCAACTCACTCGAGATCCTTGTTGGAAGGCTCCATGAACAGCTCGCTGCATACCTAGAACATTCACAGCTCCTTTAATAGCGAGCATACTTTGGAACATTGTACCTAGTGATTTCAGATTTCGGATTCACGTCTTTGTCTCCTCAACTTGCTTGTGTAAACTGGACAAATATAATTTTAAGCTTGGGCGAAGGCACCTACAATAAAAGACAAAATGTCCTAAAATATTCCCGAAATTCGGTTTTTTTGCTTTTGGCTGTGGCCTGCTATATCTACACACAAATTCAATGAAAACACACCGCATTCCTACCACAGCACAGGTGACAGATTGTTTTTTTAGAGTAGCATCATCAGGAGAAAATAGTAAATTTTTGCTTTCACCCTGTGCAAATTTCCTTGGCACTTTCATTTGTCTTCTGTCGCTTTTTTCTTTCGCAAATCGAATATCGAATCGCAAATCGCAACGTTGAAAAGTGAAAAGCATCAGCCTTTTGCGGCCATAGTATGGCCGACATACTTACCGCCTGTCCCATTGAGACCTGTGAGTTATATTAGTGATCGACACCGGAAGTAACGAGAGTATAATACCTATTATTTATATCATAGTGGAGCCTTGCCTTCAGGATATGCAAAAACACACACTATTACAATCGGCATCATGCGCCCAGACTTTGAAACCAATAAAATCGGGTTTATGAACTGAACGAATTGTTCTTTTTGATACAAAACTTAAATTTATTTGGGCTAAATAATTGAAAATTTTCATAGCACTTTTCAAATATTGCGTAAATCATCGAAAATGGGAATTCCATTGTTGCCTTTTAAATGTTAATTATTTTAATTTAATAGAAACTTTTCATCTCTAATTTTTACGATTAGTTTACATTGACGTTTACTATTACATCATTAAATTACGCAATGCAAAAAATCACAATCCCTGCATGTGAGCAATAAGAAAACGAAAATCATCGATGTCCAAGACCATAGAGAACAGATTAAACTAAATGAACGAACATTAAATTTTAGATGTTTAGGAAAGTTACTTAATAATAGCATTATTATAATGATATTTTTTATCGTCATATTAAACTTCTATGTCTAAACTGGTCGTCAGTTCTCATCTTCTCCGGACTCTGAGGACTCCCAGCTTTTTTCATCATCTACGACTGAATTTTGACCAACTGGGTGAATCTCCTTCTCCTGCTCCATCTCCCTGATGATACCCTTAAGATTAATTTGCTCTTCATCCAAAAAGGCATGGAGCGACTGCAGCGGTTTGATCCAAAGGTTGTGAGAAAATGGCGACTCCCTGTAAGGTCTCATCACAATCGGTATGTCAGAATGCAAAGGAACTTCCATCAACTTTGCATACTCGCTCGACGATTCTCCAGCTTTTGACCATTCACTAAGTTGGCTGAACCCAGAATGAGTCTCGTTCAAAAATTCTTGGAGACTTCCAGCCTCCATCAGAGTTGCAATTGTCAACTTGAGAATCGCCGCATCTTTACCCAGATCCTCCAAAACGTGGGCACTTTTATTAGCGGATCTGGAGCCCAAACTATCGCTTGATATAATGTCGTACAAATTGTTTAGTCGCACGGTGTACAATCCTCTAAATTTGTAGGCGACGACACTAACTGTGGATAAAATGACGCCGTTAACTTCGGTCCCGAGTTCAAAGATGGAGCGGTCGATTTCCTTCATCACAATCTGCAGCTGTCTTGTCCAGAGGTTCAGGATTTTTTGTGGATTTTTTTCCACTCCTTCAATAACAAAGGACTGTAAAAATCGGAGGTGACCCAGATTTTTTTTCACACCATCAACAACCTCTTCGTCGAAATCCGTCAAATTTAGCCCTTTGACAAGAACGTTGAAAAACTCAATAGTTTTATCGTAGAGGTCAATTTTATCGTCGTCATTGTAAAGGACTTGGAGCTCATTTTGAATCAGGTTAAAGTCTCGGCTGTACTCAAAGATTTTTGTGAAGAGGTCTCCTTGAATGCTCTTAAAGTGGTCCAAAATTCGCACGGATAGGAGCAGGCTGGATTCGGCAATAGAATTTTGAACTTCTCGGATCGAATCGACTAGGAAGAGGCGAGTCGATGGGCTGATACTGATGCCAAAGTCTTGAGAGCTCTTGAGAACGAATTTGGTATCTTTCGTCAGGGTCTTTATCAACGCATTCTTGGCTCGAATCGTCTCAGGATTGTCTTTTAAGGGTCCCTCCCGATCCGGGACCTTGAAATAACCAATCCCCGTATTTTTTCCCCCACGACACCTTCTCCCATCTTTGTTTGATAGTAACCCTTGAATCAGACTTTGCATTTGTTTTCGATTTTCTCGGGTCTTCTCCAAAGACTCTGGGCCCTCCACCAATATTTCAGACAGGCTGTTGCGGGCGTTTTTAAGAAATCGGACGATTTCAGGAACAATCTCTTCGTGGGGGATGTGAGCCGGGACTTTGTTGGCGATGAGGGCAATGGCCGCTCTATACTTTCGCGGGTTTTTGATGTAGTCTGTGGCACTCTGGAGAAGGCTGAGGAATTCTCGTCGAGTCCCGCTGGACTTGAGGGAGGAGTAGTTGACCACAAATACTATTTGAACTCTCCGAGCTCGGTCAGCTACCCGTTTGATAAAGTCTGCATTGGCCATTTCAACCGGAGCACCGCGGGTATCTCCAAAGCCGGGGAGGTCATAGAAGGCCAAGTGAGTTTTTCTATTGATGATCAATTTTGGGTAGATTGTTTTCGAGACCACGGTTGAGTTGGCGGTACTGATGAGACCTTCCTTGTCCCTGATGGAGAATCGGTCGCCCGACCAAAAGGACTCGAGCTCGGTGGTGTCGTCGTCCAAGGTGAGGAGTTTTACCAAGGTACTCTTTCCAGTACCCGAGTTTCCTGCCATCAGGATCACGTCTCGATAGTGCTCGTCATATTCAATGTGGTCGTCGCCCGCTCGAATGAGTCTCTCGGCCTCCTCGATCCACTCGTCCCGGGACTCATGTTCTTCCGAGCCGTGGTCAAAAATTGAGTCGTTGGCGTTGTTGGAAGCGATTTCAATGATTACATCTAGAAATAATCATAAGATAATGTAAAAGGAAAAAAGTAAAGGAAAGAAAACAATAACGAGAATTTTTAGTTTTTTTCTGTATACATTGCACGAAACTTTAAAAATAAAATACGTATATTTTTATATCATTATTTAATGTAATTAACTACCTGGTTCTTCAGTAGTTTCAGCAGCGGTGCTGATGATACATAGAATCAAAAGCAAGGGCGCTACGGCTTGCAATTTCTTTTTCCAGTTCATGGTGAGAGACCGAGGCGAGAGGAAAAATCAAGTGTGGAATTAAATACGCTTGAACTCAATAAAAGCCGTTGGCTTATTTTTGCTTGTATTTTCTTCAGGCATGGCATACATATTTCTTATTTGGGATACATAGCAAGACATGTGTGTGTGTGTGTGAGTGTGCGTGTGTAAGGTTTATCAAAGTTGAAATTAATGTGAAACAAAAATAGTTTGGGCATCAATAAAATTAAAGTCAAAGTTCAAAGTCAGTCTGTTGGCAGAAAGTTTGTGGGAGAGAAATCAAGCCAAAGCAGACAAAAAAAGTAAAAAAATATTTTGCCTTTGATTATTTGAGATTCAGCTACTCCACTGAAACGGAACGTTTACACATATATTTTGGAACAAAATTCTCACAGCTAAAAGTCTATGTGCAATGCCATCAAAAATGAAAACGAATACATATAAGTGTAATTTTCCAATCGTTCTATGTATTTTTTAACCATTAAGCATGGCTAATTTTTAAGTCCAAAATAATATTATAATTATATTATGTAATAATTATATTATCGTGTATGAATCTATGCATAAGCTATGAATCCAATGAGAGCTGGTGACATTTGACATCATGCTTGATAGATTTGTGGATTTTCCATTCGTCATACGCAAGTATATTATTACATTTATGTATGTATATTATCAACCTCTCGTCTGCTCTTTTCCATGTCACGATGTACATGTTATATTATACGTCCATAAATTTTGGACTAATTTTAAACTATTGCCTGTATTAATAATGCTTGTAAATAATATCGTTTTGCAATGCTCAATTAAATTCGTTCATCACTAAGATTGAAACTAACTATTTGGCTTTCCCATCTAAACATTTGGGGACTGTATTCGCTGTTTAGCTCAAAATGAAGGCTCCATCGGTGACTATACTTTTCGGACTGTCGGTTTTAATCTGCTTTACCGGGCAAATTCATGTACGAATTTTTTATTCTCATTTCTCATTAAATTTTCCATTTTCTGAGCTGCAAAAAATACTTGGTTATATACTTTATTTTTAGTATGTTTTTTTCTATTATACAGGCAGACAAGAAAGATGAAAAATCCACCAGTAAAAAAGATAACATATTTTTTATAACTCGGTTTGTTTGTACATTTATAATTTAAAAATCCGTTTAACCAACTTTTTTTTTGTAAAAGATACGACAAGCTTACGAGGAGTTTCTGGAATCCTGGAGCTAATTAGACAAGGAGAAGAGCAAATTGTCCAGCAGACTGCAAGCTCTGAAAATCGGGATTTGACTCTAGTAATTGGAAACACGGGAGTTGGTCGAACAACCCTGACAAAGATGCTCACCGGTCCTCTCTCCTCCTTGTCGTCCTCGTGGACCGGGGATGGCTTTTTAATTGCGGACAACAATGGAGCTGGAGAAATCAGTAGCGGAAATTCAACGCTGGTTTCAAAATCCATCTTTACAAGCTTGAAAACCTCGGAAAATAATGCCCTCTTTTTTGACCTTCCGGGCTTTAGAAATACCCGCGGCCCTTCCTATGAAATCCCGTTAGCTGTACTGTCCAAAAAGGTGGCGAGCATTGCAAAGCGGGTCAAAATACTATTTGTTGTCAACTACTCCTCCCTTCAAACTGGAGAGAGCCGAATGGATTTCATCAACTTTTTGGAAAGTGCAGCGACCTTCTTGAAAAATCCGGCAAAGTACTCCAACAGCATCTTCCTTGTCGCCACCAAGGTGAGCTTAAGGTCTCCAAGTCCCGATTTTCCTCTAGATGAACAAACTGTTATTAAGGGGATCGGCCGGTTCATTGAAAATGTCAAAGGTCATCTGGGTAAGGTCGTAAGGGATTCGAATTTGCGCAGCCGCGTCTCCAGTATTCTAGAGGCACTCCTTGTAAAGCATGAGGATGGCTCCTACAATCACCTCGCCATCTTCCCCGAGCCAACAATAGAAAGCACCAGCCTTTCGCCCGAATTCGACCAGGTGAAACAAAAGTTGACCTCGCAATTGTCCGACAACGTTGTGTATACCGACTCACAAGCAAGCGACTTTGGTCTGGCCATTTCGCCCGCGGCCAAAGTCTATGCCCGTCATGTTCAGCGCGAGTTGGAAGGTCAAATCCTTGACCTTATCAAAAGTATTGGGGCTCAACTCAAAGCTCGATATAATATACCAAGTCATTCCCAAAACCTGTGTGCCAAACTTTATCGTGACTTAAAGAGCCTCCGAGGACTGACCTTGACCCTTGAAGAAGTAATTTCCATGGATCCTCAAAAGAATCCTCCAGCATTTTTAAGAACCGAATTCTTCGAGATTCTCAACGAGACGTTAGGCCCTTTGGAATCCGCCCTTCAAATCCCCGGAGTTCCAGCCCTTCTCAAGGAAATTGTGGTGGTGGGAAAATCCCTCACGTTCCTCGAAGAAACCGCGGTTGTTGAGCAATCGTTCAACAGAAGGACTCTGGAAGAGTGGACGGACGCCTTGGGTGATGCGGTTCAATCCGTTTCCAATGAAATCTACCGAGTCACCGAAGATCTCAACCTTCAACTTGAAGCCGTAGCCTCCTCTGTCTTTGGCGAATTGAGCAATGTTTACCAGAAAAAAGTGAACGAGTCCAAGAGTGAGGAAAAAAGTAACTTGGCTGGAGATCTCTCTGTGGACATTCACACATTGAATGAAATGATAGCCAAGAATTATGAGGCAAGGACGGTAAATTCCTTTGTAAATGAAACGATCGCCAGTTTAGCCCGCTTGAGCGTTGAGCTCCCAAAGGAGGAGCAACATTTTAGAGCCTTGGCCGAGGATGTTGAGGTGACCGATGAAATCGGGGAAGAATGGGGAACTTCACCCCTCAAGAGCTACGAGTGGCTGAGACCAGCCGAGCAGCTTGTCCAACTGCTCCGACACCTTAAGGCAAGACTCCAGGTAGAGATTCAAGATCTCAAGTATGCCGAGGCTCTCAAATCCACCACTGAATAAAATCTGTTTTAATCTGTTTTGAATTAGAAACAAGTAGAGAACTTCCTGCAAAAATTAATCATCGCCATAATAATAATATACTTTCAAAATGATCCTAAAATTTAATTATTCTGCTGAATGTTTTGAGTTTTGTAGAGTAATAAAAATGTTTTTCATGAAAAACAGAATTTTTAGCAAAATTTCATGCAATATCACATTGCGTAGACTTCATAGGACAAAAGAAAAAATTCGACGTCATAATACACATTAAAATGTCAATATTGTTATTTTATTATTTGGTAAAAGTCTTTGTTTCATTTAAAAAAATTAGGTTAAAGCTAATAGCATAAGTCATATAAAATATTTTTTGACATAATAATATTATTCAGGTTGAACTCTCCGGGTTTTCATCGGGATTTGCCGCGTTGACCAACCAGGGCCAATAAATGGCATTGAATAGTGCAAAGAGGGTTGGCATCGCAAACGGGGTTATTGTTTCCATCTGATTCATAATCTTTTCCAGAGCGTCTACCCCGATTTTCATTCCAGATATTGCCACCTTTGAAGGTGGCATAATAATATCTTCCTCTAGGTATAACTGGCCTTGGGTATTTTTGTTGTGAGAATCTAATGAAACGTGAAGGCTCTCTGGCGAATTCGAATTTAGTTTGGCAGCCTTCGATTTTGCCTGAAAAGTCTTCCGTCTCATTTCCTTTCGAGTTTTTGCTTCGCTCTTCTTCGCTTTGCTGACGACGTCCCAAAGCTTGAAAACTACAAAGACTTCCACCAGTGGGATGAAGACGAAAACAATACAGGCGATCATCCAAATATGGAGACCTGTCAAATATGTTACTTGCGGAATGGCTTGTCCAATAGAATCCAGCATGACCATGAGGGACAATAGGGAGACGAGAGCGCATCCAATCCTCTCTGTAGCTTGATCATCCGGAATGAAAAAGGAGCACCAGGAAATTACGATAAAAATTACACTCGGCAGGTAAGTCTGAATAATGTGGAAGCTCAAGTGTCGCTTGAAGTTGAGTGAAAAACTTATGGTGTAATAATCCTGGCCTATATGTAAAAGTAAAAATCAAACGTAAACTCAGATTTATATATAGGTAATCGATTCAAAAAAGCAATGAACTTTTTGTATCAACATGTTGCAAGATTTAAATTAAAGTTTACCGTCCCCACTATCACGCGCCAGAATGTTCGTGCCATTGACGACAAACATGTCAAAACCGGGTACGTCTACGTCAGACTCTACGACGACGCTCAAATTCCCAAGCCATGACAAATGAAGGTCCTTACTGCTGTATAAATCTAAGAAAATTAAACATAAATAAAAAAGTCGTCATTTTATTTTCTTGTTTATATTTTGGATCGATTGACAATCGACGTCCAATATACAGTATGTATTTGAAGTTTGTAAATAGATAATGTTCATACAGCTTTTGATGTCCACCTGACAGGTGGTAAAGTCGCTTGGGTATGAATGAAAGTCCATTTCACAAACTGTTGTGACAGTTGTTCTGTTCATAAAATCGATTATGATGTTGAAATTAAATCTCAAATTATTTCGCTTTATTGGCTAAATTAAAAGCATAACTTGTGTATTACACGTCGCAAAAAGCAAAGTAAA
Source organism: Sminthurinus bimaculatus (assembly GCA_034698285.1). Taxonomy (NCBI): domain Eukaryota; kingdom Metazoa; phylum Arthropoda; class Collembola; order Symphypleona; family Katiannidae; genus Sminthurinus; species Sminthurinus bimaculatus. The sequence continues at coordinate 23,803 of JAQIVE010001183.1, forward strand.
AGTAGGTACATGCTTAGAAAATTACCGGAAGCCGTAGGTAATCCAGGGATGTGGACTCGGAAGCATGGTGAAAATTGACGGAACTGTGATGAGCGCCGTTTTCGAGTTTGACACCAATTGCTCTAAAATATATGAAATGAAAACGTAAAATTTTTCAGTAATACAATATAAAATTTAAAAGTGACGTTTTCTCTAATTATGGCCAAACTTGAAAATGCGTGTGTGTACGTATTTGATTGAAATGGACAATAACCTATGTAGATGTGCGGATGCCATATTCTGTTGATTAACTTTGGATTTAAAAACACGGGTTTTGGTCCTCCGGGAGTTTTCTTTCGTCCTCTTCTCAGGGTTGTATAATTCAGTCGTCCATCCTGCCACAACATCTGAATATCCACTTCCCATGTCAATTCCTGTCACAAGTGTCACATAAAAAACTCTTTACACTCCCTTTAATTTCATCCATAACTATTCAGAGACACTGAGTAGAATATGTTTTTTAGCATAGTGTTGGTTTTTACCCCTTCTTGCTCATCGAGACCTCTGATTTTTTTCAAGTGTACTGCGACATACGCTGAGGTTGCATTGGCCCATGCTAAAAGAAAATTATTTTTTAGACACATTACAACACACGTAGGAACTTGTTGAATGACTACGCAGATACAGTAGGTATGTATTTTATCAGTAAACGCCTCTTTAAAAAACATGACGTACGCTCTTTTGACAGGGCAGCACTGGGCGGAAGAGGCGGCCGTTCATAGCTGTTGTATCCCGATGGGATCAAGCCAGCTGGATAAGCATAAATATCCTCGTCCAACAACTCTTCTATAAAAGGCTGTACTGGTAACACTGGCTTTGCCTTGGCGGGCGAGGAAGTCGTTTGGCGGGTTGTTGTTGTCGTGCTAGTGGACGTGCTACTGATTGGAGGAGGCCGCGTTGAAATCCGTATCATCTCCAACGGAGGCTCTGTCATCAGCGTTGTTTCGTCCATTCTTTCTGTGGTGCTGTAAAAACATTCTTTCGTTGGATTTACATTTCCTTTCTTGCAACAAAATGTAAAATGTCACATTTTAAATTTAAAGGTAGATTATGTACATAACTGTGGAAAGCTTTTTATTGAATATTTTAGAGATTATACCTCGACACCATCTCGTCTGCACATACTCCTAGCCTCAAGACTCTGAAAAATGTTTCAAAAATCAAAATAATGATTAGAATTGAAGGATTACACAAAAACTTCTTGATAACTTCTTCAACGTGTAAAAAGTATAAAAAATTGTCAAATCATGCAAACTTTTCTTACAACATGAGGATTTGAAGGATAGTGAACAAATTTCCGTGATCCTTAAAGTCTTTCATTCTTCGTAGTTATAAATTAGATAATAATAGATATAATAATAATATATTCTCTACTTTTTATTCCCAACTTTTTTATAAAGTTCGGCCAATCATATACAAATCAGCAAACATAATTTTAAATCAGCACATTGTTGCGCTGTCTTTTTGCACTGTTTCACCGCCTGTAGTCTGTAGTATTTTCGTAATTTTGTAAAACACTTGAACTCACTTGTAAACCGCCAGTTCAGCTCCAGTAGATTTTATCAGTTTGAAAATGAATTGATTGAGAGTAGGTTAAGAAAATGAAGAAACAAAAGACTTGAAATGAACAAACAGGTTTGTGTTTATTATGTGTGAGATGCTTCGTTGTTTTTTACTTTTCTGGAAATCTTTAGTTACATTTCTTGGTTGTGTGGATATGATATGCATGTGCGCTGTGTTCACCGCACACCGCAATAAGATATTTTTAATATGTGCTTGGTGCTTGGGGGTGATAAACATATAGTATATAGACAATAGACATACGAAATATAGCTGCATGTATCAAAATGAGCAATATAGTCATCTTATCTTTTTTCCTAATTGAATTTATGCTAACTGTGGAAATTATGTAACACACAGCCGTTGTTTTTTCTAGGTGCAATAAGCAATAAGTAACTACACAGTAGATACAGGCTCATCACAGCTTTTACAGTAGGGTCTCAGTATTTATAATTTATAAATATTATTTGATTTATATGGCGGATTTGTGGGCACCAGGTAAAAAGTTGATCTTTTACGCAAGCTTTGTATAGTGAGAAGCCACTGTATACCATAGTATGAATACTTCATGCACATTCTTGACAATGCAGCAGACGTGACACACTGGAAAAAATAATTCCATGATGTTGTATCATTTATTACATACATCTTGTTTCTCCAATGTTTTGATGAATGTGTTCTAATAATTACACAAATGATGGGAGATGCGAGAGAACAAAGTATATAGTAGCCTAGGGCTCTGTAAATTCACAGGCATTTTTCATGCTATATATCATGTAAGTATGATGTATGCCATCTATTTTGTATGAGTATATTTTTTGCTGTGTCATCTTTTCCTTTTTTTGTACATCAATCAGCGAATCATTTTCGTGTAAAAATCTCGGTAGGTAATATTGTAAGTGAATGCATGCAAATTGCAAATACTGCATCATGGCAATGACTACATTTCTTATTGTTCTAGTCCAGCTATAGACTACAGACAGAGCAAAATTGGGAGAGAGTGAGAGAGAGAGAGAGCAACCCAACAGGTTTTCTATAATGGTATGTTATACAGTTGGAAGCTGGACACAATTTGTAGTTAGTATAAAAAGTTATTAGATGAGTAAGCCTTTCTTCATGCCGTCTTCCTTGACCTTCATCAAATTTTATATTGCATCTTTTGGTCATTTTTTGTGTAATAAAATTTGACAAGAAAAAATCAATGAAAAATCGCTTTTACAACCTACTACTACGTTTTTTCGCGTACCATCATCTTCTTACTGAAGTATGTATAAGCAGTTGGGTAATTTCGTAGCATCTCAACCATTATATTCTTTTCATGAAACAGAATTTTATCGCAATTAGCTCAAAAGAAGCCCCTTGTCATGCTGATTATTAATATCTAATTGGGGTTTCATCATATTGCATTTTCAAATTGTGAGAGACGATTAAACTTTGTGTATTTTTATTTATTTTTAATTGGAAATTTTTATTTTCTATCTAATGTAATGTAAAAATGCAGTTGTTTGAATGGCTGTAACAAACGAGTCGCAAAAATACCTGCAGTGGAAAAAATCATGCTTATGGTTCATTAAACGTACTATCACATATATTTTTTTC
>JAQIVE010001184.1:0-26943 GCA_034698285.1 Sminthurinus bimaculatus
AATTGAATTTCTATTGCCGTCAATTCAATTTCAATTCGACGCATTCAATTGAACTTCTTATAGACAATTTCAACTAAGTTTGAATCGTCTGAATTGAACTTCAACTGATTTGTCTATTGGATTTGAATGTGCATTTCGACCAAAGTCCTATTGGACATGCCAAAAGGACACCAAAAGGATTCAATGTCCGATTTCCGTAAGGGTACCTACGTATAACTGTAATATAATACAGAAACTAAGGCATCATGTAAGTTTTCATTGTCCTGTATTGTCGAGATCATTGCTCAGGGATAGACAAATCCTCCAGGGAAAATCCAACCCGCCAACAAACTACCAACAAAATGAACAACAACAACAACAGCGGCAGGAGCTGCAACTTGAATAGTTACAATAGCAATACCCATTGCGATGGGGATAGTATATAATGTTCTTCATTCAAGTTTTTAGTTTTGGCTCTAGTTTTTAAGCCGAAGTGATTTTAAGGGAGTACACACACAAATCTAAGTCGGCTTTTCATCATTTCCATAGTAATGCTTTTGTGCTTCTTGTTGTTATCAAGCATACATTTATATGGAATCGGAAATGTGGGGCAAAGTTGGAATTAGAGTTCTTGAAATGGCAACTCGTGCAAAAAAATTATTAACGTGGTTTGAAATAATGCAATTTAAAATGGGTTTCTTCCTGATATTGCTGTTGGTGGGTCTCGTTGCTTTGACTAAAGTGAATTGCACAACAATGGACGAATAAAATTTTGTAGTTCTAATAAAGCGAGCAAAATGCCACTTACCGTATCTAGTTTTAAATCGAGGCAGTTTTAAAAATTTTGCAACATTTTTTGTTTTTGATAAAGAGACAGATAAGTTTAGAAAAGTCGGAAAAGTCTACACAGTAGTGAGCAAACAATCAAAAATGCAACAAAGTGCAACTAAACTAAAAGTGCCTCCGGCAAACCAAAAATTACCACTTTAAATAGAATTTGGGTCAACGCTTAAGTGTGCAGCTATTTAAATGTCCATGCAAAGACAAGATCTAGTTTTAAAATGTCAAGGAATAAAGTAGATGGGGAATGGTGGGAAAGGGAAATTTCTGCATCACTTTCCAACTCTGTACACTTAACTCTGAAACTACTTGAGGTTGCATATGCTGTTAAATTTAATGGCATGCAAAGCTGTTCTCTTTCTCCGCACCGACTGTTCGTCTTTTCCGTCGTCGTCGCCGTCTTCTGCATTTTCCTCTGGATAAAACTGTACTTGTATTCATTCTCTCGGTAAATTGTACATTGTACATATTCGTATGAGTAGCTATCTGTATTTACATTTAAGTTTGCATTGGGGCTGCGGATGCAAACTATTTTTGCCGAAATTATTATTTTTGCATCCAGTTTTCAACCTCTCTTTCTAGATTTTGGTCTCTTTCCGTTAAATGTGTCAAAAAACAAGATGGAGAAATGGAAATGTTGTGGAACTGCTGAGGTAGTAAGAATTCAGACTGTAACTCTGGCTATATGTAGCTCTGGACGGGGGAAAAGTTGAGTTGGTAGCATGGCATGGTGCGGCTTTGGCTTTGCCATGGAAACAGAATCCTGGAAGCTGCTCACACATTCATATTCACATTCATAATTTAAGAGGCGAGGCACGGACATGTGAAATGTGGAGAATGCTAATAAATTATAATATCAGCTGTATAATATCGTATAAGATTATTAGGGTGCATTTATGACGTGTCATATAATTTTCTCCAGTCAAACTGGAAACTGGAATGCCGTCATTTCACAAGTCCTTTCTTCTTCTCCTTCTTCTTCGTCTAGTCTGTGCTTAATAAGAAAATTTTCTCATTTTCTCATATTCCTTTTCTCGGTGGCAATTAAACCAAGAACCGGCACAACACAGATGTATAAATGAATATCATAAAAGCTCGGGAAATCTGTAGGCTGCATGTATAATCATGTATTGTACAGACTGTGTGAAAAGTATGGATGGATGACTGGATCGGATTGGATTGGATAGGATAGCCTGCGAAATGTTCACTCGAGATTTTGGCACTACATGGTACATGGACTGCTGTTTCCTAGCAAATAATAATTTTCCGGCATAAAATATTAAACATAAACACATGTATGTACATACATGTATAGCAATGTGCATGTCGTGTTTTGCTGCACTACATATTTATCCGTATGTGCATTTCATTGTCGACCTTCATTGTATTTTGCTGACTGTATGTAAGTCGAGCTTGTGCTTTGGCATGCGGAAGGAGACGCCGAATTCATTCATTTTGACATTTAGCTTTAAACTTTACGCGATCCCAGCAAACATTTATTTGCGCCTCAATGCCTCGACGGATAAGTTTGTAAATGGAGGAGCAGAGCAGAAAAGAGCAGAGCCGAAGGGTATTAAAACTTGCCTAGTTATTTCACAGGCTCTTGACTCGGTTCCGAATCCGCATCTCCAATCCGGATTTTGATATTACAGATTTGAGAGGGCGAAAGGGGGAGAATGTGTAATGAGAATGGGAATGGAATGCCAAATGTAATGTAATGAGTCTGTCATAAAATTGGAACCACTTACAATTTGCAGCTTGGCTACGTTTGTCAAATTTCATAAAAATAACTGACGTTGAATTTGAATTTGTGGGCTCTGCATTGACAGTATTTGGCTTTAGATTTAAATGTACAGTCAACCCTCGCTATGGCTGGTGCGTAAAAAACCAACAAATTTTTGAAAATTTTATTTCAGGTCCTAAAGTTTAGGGCTTTAACAAAAGAAGAGTTGAGTTTGTAGCTGAAAATACTCAGAAAAATCCACAGCCATACACTATTTGTTTACAAACAGCAAGATGAAAAAGTAACCTTGGAAACGACCAAGTTATGCTGCAAAAAGCCGGTTTTCTAGGTATTCTATCCGTATGTTGGTGACTAATATATCCTATAAAATGTATGTAATTCTAACTCTATACAAGGTATTGCATCAGGCCGAAAGAGACTTAAAAGGAGAACGTCGAGTAAACATGAGCAAGAACCGGCAACAGTAATCGAGTCTGACAAAGCCAATGTGCACGCATCTATGTACAACGTGTAATGTAGGTACGTCGGACGCATTAAAGCCAAGAGTAAAACTAAAACTAATGCTCCAATGTGCACTTGACATGTGTACGCGGAAAAGCTGCCCGAGAATACTGCGGCCGGACCTTTTTCATTCCGATTTTTGTTCCGTTCTCCAAAGCGAAAGGTAAAGCCGACTCCAAATCCAAAGTCGTTACCATGGTCATTGCCATTTTGTGCATTAATGGCAAGAGGAAAAGGTAGCAAGCCGGTGTTTATCTATAAAAATATGAAAATATCCCTACGATCATACAGTACGTAAACATAAGGTGAATGAGTGTTTGGCTTTGCTTTTCTTTGCTCGGCTTGGTTTGGTTTGGTTTGGTCCTTTGCTTTCAATCTGTCCGTCCGTCTCTTTGGCTTACGATTAGCGATTTCATATTATTTTATAAGCTCCGGTGCTCCTGCTCTCCCCTTCTTTGTTTCTCCAGCTCTAGTATACATACATATAGTCGTTACATGGTAAAAAGTGAAAAGCGGAGATTTTTCTCCGTTATCCCTTTACACGTACATTTATATGTACACAATAAAATCTCAGGGGAGGACAAAGTAGACAAAAATCTAATGGCCAGTGCCAGCTCTCATAACGAAAAGCGTAGAAAAAAAATCTCAAATCTGGTCATTCTCCATAGCCTTCACTTTTCTACCCTTCTCGCTCTGTTTTTCCAGCTGGAGACAAAAAAAAGTCACTCAGTTTTATCGAACCGCACTGATGAGAATTCCTCAGCCGTCTGGACGTCCGGCTTCATTCTCGTCTTCAACTTCATCTCCATCTCCTCTTCCTTTCTCCCATTTCCTTTGTCCAAGTCCAAGTCCAAATCAATGCCGAATAATGGGACAATGCAGTGGATTGCAGGGAGTTGGACGAGTGGAAGTGTCTCAATGGGACAGCATAGTCAAGCGAGGCGATGTATTTGCCCTCTATTTACTCTGTCCACTGTCATCTTAGTTTTCATTGTGTTCACCATTTTGTCCATAATCCCACCAGTCGATTATCTTGCAAAAAATGGAATCAACCCTTATTTATTTCGATGAGTGGTGTCGTTCTCGTGATTCCCTTTTATGTACATGTATGTATATTATGTTCAATATTTAATTAAAAGCAGGCCTTCGACTTTATTGAGAATGAACCAAACAAAAATAGACGGTTAAAGAGCCAACAATCTGACGTCAAAGCTGGGAGTGGATAGTACATTATTTTTATTAAATATAATTTTATTCCTCTTGAATCAACTCGAGGGTGGATTCATGGATTATTAAATGGGATGGAAAACAAGAAGGATGCATACATAAAACGATGTATGATATCTAAATTTACGTTTAGAGTTGTAGTTTGCTCGTTTTGAGGTAAAATTTTGGGCTTGAGTCAAGAGCGTGGATCTGTCTCGGTTTCTCTATCTGTGCATGTATAATGTATATGTATGAGAGTGAAAGAAGGGAAGAGAGCCAGGACGATAATGCAATTTGAGGAGCTTTCTCAATTTGAGAGCTTTTTTACGACGTTCCTTTGACTGACTGACTGACTGGACTTGGCCAGTGCTTTGGCTTTGACTTTGGCTTAAACCATTGCATTGCATTGCATTGCATTGTATGTATACACACATACATAGATGGAGAGTAACAAGATGTGTAAGTGTAAGTGGATGTTTCATGAGGTAGTTGGAGCGTGAGGTATCTTCCATCTAACTAACCGCTAACAGTATGTCCACGGAATAACATAAAATTTAGTTTATTCAACGAAACACCGAATTATTTATCAAGCTCTTTCACTCCCTTTCTTTTTCTATGTACATACATGTGTATAGTGTGTACTACTGTATACGGCCAAAGCCAAGGAAGAGACTGAAACCGAAGCGATGAAATTGAGATAGGTACCAAAGGAAACTACAGTTACTTACTAGATACATACCCATGTTGTACTCTACATACATACATGTAAAATAAAATAATATTTAGTAATGGTAATAATAATAACGGTGTGAAAGCTCGCTCGCTAAATGTAAAGTTGAGAGAAAGAGCAAAAGACAGAGAGAGTAAAGCTGTATGTGTATGGATGTGTGTGTGTGCCAAAAGGATGAAGGAACAGGGAGTATTATATAGAGTAGAGTAGCCATACGGTGCCAGCTGCCAATCAGATAAAAGATGATTTTATTGCACCTATCTTGTGCCCTGTACCCGTTTTTTTGTCCACCAACCGTCTTTTATACAGTTACTTGTACCCGCTTTCTTCCTCATTTTTCTCAGTTTTTTTCGTGCCAAATCGACTCCCTTCATTCGCCAATATTTTCAAAAGCATTTTTTATTTTACGAATTTATTTGCCTCCATTTTTTCACCGTATTTCACTTTTATGTCAAGCATCACACCGCACGCACGGTGAGAAAGTACATTGGAAATGGTATAATAACTATTGGAAAAGACTGAAATGTAGAACGGCGAGAACCCATGGCTTTAGTCGCATATTGTAATAGGGAGGTTTAGCATTGAATCGATAGTAAGAAATATTTAATGCATTAAAAATTATCAACTTCTCATGTAAATTATTGTTATTAATACACGAAAACGTTAACTATTTGTTTGGTTTTTATTTTTTTCACGATTTCTTCCACTCTGGTGACGCTCAACTAAACAAACTTGTGGTATGACTTTTAATTGGATTGGAACTTGAAACAAACAGGTATGTCAATTTTTTATCATTAAACACATTTAATTTTTCATTTCTTAGAAGCATCTTTTTTATATACTTAGAAATAGAGTTTTCATAATGCATCTTAAATTTAATGTAAAATAGTCAAAATTTTTCATAAATTCATCAATACATTACTCACCGTGCTATCAATTTAAGAGCATATAAGCTTCTGGCTGTAAATGCCAAATCTTTGTATCATAAAATGATTTATGCCGCAATAATTATTGTGTAACCACGTGGAAGCTATTTGTGTAAGAAAGATAGCAAAAATGGAAAGTACATGAAATTTTCCAAAATCTTGCACGACTGTCCAAATTTCTGGGAACAACAACATTTTCCCACCTTGAATTGAATTAAGGCACTAAAATCTTTAAAGCGGAGTAGGTAAGAGAAAACGAACAAAAATTTTCACCGCGGTTAAAATCGCTTGCAAAAATGAAAACTGAAATAAAAGGTTTGCCTTGTGCTCATAATAACTATTCATACTCATACGCATATTTATACACTTTGGCTCACTTTTGATTTAGCAACCTTCCCTCTTACAATATTTCTAAACGACAATGAAAACACATGAAGGCTTCAAGGAAAAAGGCTGGATTTGTTGTTTTTGGTGGGTTTTTGTTTATCCAAAGCCTAGCTGTAAAAAGAAGGATCACGCTGAGCTCGTGATTACAATGAAATTATGGCTATTTCCTGCGTTCGTGCAGTTCTACTGTATGTATGTGTGCGAACAGCCAGCAACGCCTTGCACCAAATCCCAATTTCACCCAAATTCAGAGCCAGAGCAAAGACAAAGCCAAAACAAAAGCTGAAGCAAGGCAATCCAAGGTGGAAATCAGGTGAAAGCAGCAGTAGAGCAGTCGTATATAATTTTTACGATGTATTGCCCTGCTTTTCACCCAACTCTGGCTCCGACTTTACGTTTACAATATTTACTATTTTAGCCTATTTTAAGCCACACTTTTCACAATACATTGAAAGAGCTGTAGCTCAGCCCCTCCTTGTTCTTGTTCCACTCACGGCTTCTAAATGTCAACGGGCAAAAAGTCAAGAGTCAGTCTGTGCTCACAGTTATACATAAAACATATAGATAACTATTGTACAATCACAATTACAAGAAACGGAATTATACTTGTAATCTTATACGCTTGACCTTGATTTGAGTGTCCCATATATTTTTCCTTAGGACGGTTGAATGAAAATATTATGTAAAAAAAGCTACGCAAAATCTTGGAAAAAAGTAGTCCAATACAAAGCAACTTTTAAACACACAAACAAATATCAAGTGCACAAAAAGCTGCAAACAAAAAATGTGAACAATCAGAAAAGTTTTGTCGAGTTTCCTCAAGCTACAAGTTTGTCCCCGTGCAAATCTTGATTGTGGGTGGAGAAGCAAAAGCCAAAGTCAAAGCAAAGCATAATCGAAGCAACTACTAAATCAAACAATCCGAAAGTGTGCTGTGAGCAAGGAAGCAAAGACTCCTACATATGTATGTATGTATACCTGGGTCTGGAGTAAATTTCGCGTGACAACTCAAAATTAGAGCATTCTGCATGACATTTGCTGTGCCGTTCTCTGTCCCTGTTGGCTCCTGGAATTTGCAACAAGCTCCATTGCCAAAGGCAGAAAGTGAACGTAACCCTTTATGTAGTTTGATATTTGAAATGAGTAATTACGGTTTAAGGAAAGGACTATTATATGCATCATAGCTATACATAACATAGAACAAGTGTACTGAAGAATTGGGTATTTGTGCACAAGACATTGCGGGCTCCCTATTTTTGGAAGTGTACATAGTTAGATATCACCCAAAATTTTGAAATATGAGGCAAGTCATCATGATCATTATCACAGTCATAATCATAATCGTAATCATGATCATAATCATAACCTATTGCAGATGTACATTGTACATACATAAAGGATGAAATATCAACTCAAGGCGAGACTAAATCAAAAGTTCATGAAAAGGCACAACGCTATCATATAGTCAAATGGTTATGACGATGATGCCGATGATAATGATGATGAACTGCCGAGTGCTTGACTTTCTACGTACAATATCTAATTGTTTTCCGCCTCGGCCTTTTCCCTGTACAATACAAACAAAACTATGCTTTATCGATAAATATACATGCATGGAATAGATTGCGGGTTTACGAGCGAATAACTTGCAATATTCACGCCTCATTCTCCCCCTCTGCCTCTCCATCTCCATCTTGAAGTGCTTTCAATTCCAATTATCCCAGCCTATACAAAAGGCCGCTCTCTTTGCCTTGGATTATTATTGGATTGGCATAAACTTGAGAGGATATGCATCAAAACTTTATTTCTTTCCTCTTCCGTCAGCCTCGCACTGTATCTATATAATATTTAGTTGCTTAGGCCGGCTTTTCGAGAAATACAGATGTATCATTCGAGAGGCTTGACAATCAATCAATTAATTGACATTTTTCTGATAAAACACTGCTTTTACTGTAGAACAGAATTTATACTTTGTATGGTCAAAAAGTAGAAAAAACGCTGATGAGGGAATCATGAAGATTTGGAGTAAAATTTTGGGGTTTGCAAAACTTCGTTATTGTACCCACGTATGAAAATTTTGCGCTGACCTTCTTGTCGCCCGCATAGCAAGATGGATGGACTTACTCTTTGGGAATTTTTCAGACACTTTTTTATGACGTCGAGACTGAGCTGACACTCATCCTTCTCGCCATTCAACGAATCGTGTTCAGTGTTCAGTGTCCATGCTCCCATTTGTATTTGTATCTGTGTTTGGTTTTGGGCTGGTTTTCGTGTTCGTCATCGTCATCGTCATCGTCATCGTTATCCCCCACATTTATTTGCACATGGTGAATAGAACAAATCGTAAAAAATTCCTGTTATTCCGCAATATATGGATGTAGTTATGTCCATGTGTGTGTGTATGTGTGTATTCGTATGGACGTTGCAAAAAATTGTCGGCTCGTGTGTCTTCTCCCGTTTCTCTCTCCAGCCATATTTTACCCCTGCTCTTTTCCCCATTTGTCCAACAAGATACACATTGACAGCCGACAAACTGGTCTAACGATGACGAACCAAGGCAAACTAACCAGACCAAGCCAAACGGAACCAAACCAAACTCAACTGAAATAAAGAGTGGAAGTCCAAGTCTAACTAGACTGACTGACTGGTGCAAGTTTTTACGAGCTGTCATTCACTCGTTCCCAGTTATGGAAATTTTCCAGAAGCATACGCTTTGCTGGAATTTTGAGGAGTTCCTTACAACTTACAAGTTGCATGTTGTTCCTCTTGTCAGTCTCTCAAGTGTAGAAAGTATACAGTAGGAAAAGAAATAGAACTCACCCCACAAATCATTAGCCGGGGTACTAAACTAACAAGTAAGCTAACTATATATTATCACGTCCTGCGTGTTTATGCACAAAACCCATGCACATTTGTACATACATTTGTGTATGATGTAAAGGTAGGGAGCAGATAGAAGACGGACGACTGATACAGCCAACCCCCTTCTCTCTCTCTCTCTCTTTCCTCTTCAATAGTCAATACTCGATAGCAAAAACTTTGATACGAGTGCGAATACGAATACGACTACACATTTGTATCTGTATCCACTCGACGCCGATGGCCAAAGTAAAAGTTTGCAAATAACTGAACGAAAAACTGTCAATGGCATTGTGAGTTATATTGGGACGTACTCAAAAGCCCGGGTTTTCAACTTGCTCTTTTGCATTCATTCCGAGAAAGGGGAAAAGCGAGGATAATAAAACTCCGCCCTGTACCACACTTTTGATGGAAACCAACGATATGGGGGTTCGGCATAAAATTCATACATTTTTTTGGTTTTCCGGAAACTGGTCGGCTGGAAACTGGTCGGCTGGAAAATGGTCGGCTGGAAGCTGGTCGGCAAGGAAAATGGTCGGCAATGAAAATGGTCGGCAGGGAAAATGGTCGGCAGTATTGTTAATGGTAATTTTTATTGCAGTATTCACCAAGTCATTAATTATAAGGTCAAAGCTCCTAATTGTGCCCGATTTTTGCAAGGTTGAACTTTAAGGATCTGTCACAAGTAGCTTTTAGTATAAACCTCGGGTTTTAAAGTTAAAATGACAATATTTGACCTTTATCTCTAGATTTTAAACTATTTTGGACAAAGTTTATGTTAAATGAGCAAGTTATTAAGTTAAAATGAGTTTTGGACAAATAGATTATAGTTAACGGGGTCAAAACGGTCTTGGTCACAATTAGGTGTTGGTCACAGTTAGGAGCCTTGACCTTAGTGTAAATCATGGTAATTCAAATCACAAGACAAAGTAAATTACTAAGGGTTTCAACTGAGGATAACGAGATAAGGCATGATGTTTAAAATGTACGTGGAAGTATGTAAACACATCAGATGGGGGGCAAAAGCAAGTGCGGCGAATAACCGCTGGTAGTCACTAGTAGATTCGGTGGGATAACTATCTCTTCTCTATTTATAGGATTTAAGTTTCCATAATGCATAACATTATTCAATACATTGTATTGCCGACCATTTTCCCTGCCGACCATTTTCATTGCCGACCATTTTCCTTGCCGATCAGTTTCCAGCCGACCATTTTCCAGCCGACCAGTTTCCAGCCGACCAGTTTACATAGAATCCATTTTTTTATCTTTTTGCTCAATCACCTGTATCCTTTTTTTTTGAAAAGTATGCCAAAGCTCGCGAATTTGTTGTTTATTGTGTTGTACTGTGTTTTATAGAATGGTCAAAGTAGAATTCCGTTCCAAAAGGCAAACAACTTACAAAGATTGCAAGTATTATTGGAAGAAAATTGAAAAGTTTTCCAAAGGGTCACAATTAAAAATTAGTGCCGAATTGCTCTTGCTTTGATCTTGCTTACCTTGGAAGAGATCACAGGGAAAATAGAACGGAAAAGCTAGCGGAAGAATTATTGTTATTATTATTATTTTATTGTTGCGATAACAAAGAGATCGAACATTGAACGATACGATTGATACAACTCTTTAAGTATAAAGCATTATACAATATATTATATCGTCTTTTTGAACTTTTTTGTCTTGCTGGCTAAAAAGAATTTCTCTGCCCAAAGAAGAACGATCGTCGAATATCGACGATCGTTTCTTATCTTAACCCAAGTATCGCACTTTTTGCACAGGGTATGAAAAAACTTTAGCTTTACTGCAGCCAACAGATAAAGGATTGATTTTCGTCCGTTTTCTTTCCTCGTATGTGAGTGCGTGTGTGAGTGTATTGCACCGGTATCCTGGGCCTGATCTTTCATTTTATTTTATTCGAAACTGCCCTATCTTTTTACACAGAGAAAGAAAAGGCAGATATTTTTATTTTTACTCCATGTACATATAGTTTAACTGCACAAGGCCAAGAATGGGGCCTTCCATCTTCTATCAAACTTTACTGATATTCCTAAAGACTTGGGGAGAAACTGTCGTTGAGCAACTATCTACGGATACAAATATCAGTTTTGATGCTCCCATTTGTTTAAACAACCCTTCTTGAATGCATAAACGCTTGCTAAAATTCTGCTACGAGTTTCAAGATCTGACGAGAACAAATAGGTAAAGAGACACGGCGAAAAATGAGTGGAGAAAGAATGTAAGTTGCCCATCTCTTCAATCATAATATATCTTAAAAATGGAGCTTTTCCTACCCTTGACTGACTACTGGGTCGAACTATTGTCAAAAATAAAAACGAAATAGACAACTGGTAAAAATTAAAATCGAAACGAAAAATTCTTCTTGAACTACAACGTCTATACCTAAAGCACTTTAAGTAAACTATTTGCAAAAGCACATTTAATATCAAATTTGGTCGAAACGTTTTAGAGTACCTACACATTATATGTACAAAGTACATATAAGTACACCCTTGAAACGAAATGAAGGGAAAGGGCACTAAATCCTAAAAAAACAAAGAATAAAAGGCATAAGAGCGGGATGGAAATGTGTCATCTACTTTCGAATGGTTCATATTCAATTTGTCATAATGCTTTTTTCATGGAGGAGATGCTCCTTGTTTGTCATCGTATGATAAGTACGTACACATACATATGTACGTTGCATTCCCTCTCTCTCTCTCTCTCCCGCACATTTCAACCCGACTTGAGACAAAACGAGGGAATGTTTTGTGTTCCTTTACCCGCGGAACATACCGCGCCACGTTCCACTCCATCACACTACATACATACACGAACGGGACAATGGAATATGTAAGAAAAAAGAAGGAAAGAAAGAAAGAAAGCTCGTGGGTTTCTATTTCTAGCTATTGTTGGATTTTGGCAAATGGCCCACTTCCGAATTGACGCTTGATTGCTGCGTTTTACTCATCCCGAGTGACAGATTACCATTAAGCCCAAAGTTAGTGCTTCATCTACAGACATACACGAAACCCTAGCCCAGAAGAAGGGAGAAAGAGAAAAAGCACCGCACTTGACATGGCTCATACTCATCCTAATAATAATAATAATGTTCACCACTCGTCCTCGTTCTAGTCGTTGGAGTGAAAGCGAGACGAGGACGAGTCGAGACGGCCGAGATGAGGAGACCGGGGAGAGAGTGAGAGAATGTGTAAAGCATCTAACCAAAAAGAGACACTCTACCTTCTCCTGAGTCTTCTTTTACCTCTTCCTTTTCTTCCTACTACTCCTCTTTTTCATCTTCATCTTCATCCAAACTCATGATCAAATTAGCTTTCTCCGTTATCCCCAAGGCCCTTCCCTCATCTCTCACTTTCTCCCTCTTCCTCTCGATTATTTCCCCTTTCCTTCTTTTCTTCTTCTTCTTCTTCCTTCCTTTTACCTGACTAATCCACTTTACTTTCTCCGGTCGACACACACTCGTGCACTTATTTATCTTCCCCTCTCTCCACTTTCTCCCTTTAAACTTGCTTCATTTCTCCTTTTCTTCCTTGCTCCCTTTCTTGCGTGCAACTGGAGCTCTAAATTAAATTTTTTACTCTTATTTTCTACTCCTTCTTCTCAGCCGTCCTCCCATCCGTCCGTCCGTCCGTCCGTCTGTCTGTCTGTCTGTTGCAGCGCACCTCATGAATTTTTAGAAGAGGAAAGAGAAAGTCGCTCGTCATTAATTCCAAAGTCGAAATTCCAATTTACAATTTGCAATTTACAGTTTTACCGCTCCTCTACTGTAGACTAAAACTCAACTAACTAATAGTCGTACATACACATTGGGTGTCAGTAGATTGTAGCATTGTAATAAAGAGTAAGCAAGAAAAAGCATCTACATATATGCAGTAAAAATATATTGAGTAGTATGCATACATACAAATAGCAGACGTTGCAAAAATCCCCTTGGCCGGGGAAATCCATGCATAATTAACTCCCAAGATGATGAGAAATTCCCACGTCTCACGTTTTGTGCGCTCACTCCAAAATTTGATTCAATTAGCGCCGTCATTTAACCGCCATTTAGATGTGCCGGTGATCGAGACAAGAGCAACAGAAATGGCGCTAGACACATCCATGCAACATCCATGTAATTCTCATTTTCATCATCATCACAATCACCATAACAATCATCATTCCATTTTGCTCCATTTTTCCCAAGATGAAAGGTCTAGAAATTATTCCACTTGATTTTGATGCTTCATAATGTGTTAACGACTTTATGCAAGCATTAAGCATAAAGATTTTTGTCAGCTGTCGCAGGCTTGTTGCTCATTTTTCCACGATCAAAATCATTGAAAACTGCGATTATTTTCTCGCCTTTCCAGCCCAAACAGCCCATTCAAATTCAAGATTCTACATTTAGGCATCTATGAGCTAATTTCTCAATTTTCCAGAGATCAAAAAGAGTTACAGAGTCAGGGGATGCAGGAAAGAGGAAGGCAAAGGCCGAGCCTCTCGTTTGTACAGTTTAAATCCAGCTGAGTGTATATATATATCGAGTTGCAGGGAGTTGGGATGTTTCAGGATTTTCAGGAGGAACTCCAACTTCAGCTCCAACTCTTTAGCCAAGCTCCAACACGAACGAACTCAAAGTGGGGAACTACGTACTCGTGCCGCCGGTTTGAAGGAGTCGAGTGAAAAAAGTCTGTGGGATGAAAAGTGGTGCAATGCAGCAAAGGCGGAAAGGAAGGCGAAAATGTGTGCGATCCTTCTTTGTAGTTACTCTTCTCTGTATAACATGTAACTACTCCGTATCCGTATGTACTCTCTACTGTCTTGGTTGCGATTCCACGCGATGCCGTGCCATTCCATTCCATGCCGTTCCATAGCCTGGTATGGTATGGCATGGCATGACGTGGCAAAGCATGGTAAGTAAGCATGGATATGGATGTGAAATGGTGGGTAAGTTTGGCCTTACTCTTGTTACTTTGTCTAGTCAAACTAAGGAAAGAGATACATACAGTCGGTGCAGTCTACATTACATACATTGCATTGCATTACATTCAACTCCACTCGTATCTACTCACCAAGCTGAGCTTTGTATGTGTGTGTGTATGTGTGTAAACTGCAAACGTGGAAATTGTCGGCCTGCGTGGGTATGTTGTGTTATGTTACATTGGGCCGTATTCTCCGTACTTCCCAACCCTTTGCTTTTTCTTGGCTCTGGAGAAGTCAAAACTAAAGTCGAAATTTCGTGGGTAGTTTCATCGCCTCTTTTGTCTCCCTTTTTTACTTCATTGTATCTTATTTTACTGTACATAATACAGAGTATACGGTTGTGTGAATCACTTTTTGAGAAAAAAAGGCAGTACACAGTACGTATACTATAGAGAGATAAGAATGGGAGAATTTACAAACTCATTCTGGATTTGCTCTTCCTTTTTATGCATGTAAGTCTATGTATGTATCTGTACATTTCCAAAATAAGCTTTGGCACTTTCATCGGCTTTGGTTGAAACTCGAATGAATTGGACTTTGACTTTCTTCCAGCTCCGTCGGCTGGAAACTAAAGTGACTGGAGAGGCTGGGAAAAAACCATCATGTTGGTGTTGATGTTCACGCCGCCCTCTCATCCTAATACAATACAATCCCTTTTAATTTTACCCAGTCCTTCCCCCTCTTTACTTTCGTCTTTGGCTTCTTATCTTTCAGCAAGGAGGGAATCTTTTTCCCTTTGTCAAAGGATGCATACTTGGTCATCATCATATTATGATTTCATTTAAATTTAAATTTGTCATGAGAATCCAGCTCCAGTTTCAACACCATATCCAGCTCGGCAATCAGATGGTTGGTTGTCATAGCGTGGAAACTATATCTGCATCCGCATTTTGATCGTTTGGCTGGAGCTTCTCTACGTATATTTGCATCTTAAAAGTACTTTTATAAAGAATTTACTCAAGACGGCAGTGTAAAAATTACAGTTACAATGTAAATATGTATACAGTGTAAAAGTACAGACCTAAGATGGTTAAACCAGTTTTGAGTGAGAATTTTGGTTGTAGGCCAAGAATCCGGAGCTTGTAGAATTCAAAAAATGAATGCCCAACTTTTTCTCCCTTGTCTCGTCTATGTACATATCTGTATGTAGTGAATACAACTACATGTACTGTATGCCGTATGGCAACTAGTCTATCTTTCTCCGCATGTTTTTATTTTTATTTTTCCTCTGCCCTTTACCTTCGCTTCGCCAATCTTTTCTTTTCTTATTTTTCTTTTTCTTCGTCTTCTTGTTCTCCGTTTCTTCTTGCCCTGCCTTTGTGTTTTGTTTTGAGTTCTCCTTTGTGTCCCTTATGTTATGAGGCTATAAAATTTTGTGTAGTATGAGGGAGAGAAGATGCAGTGCATAAATTTGCTGGTTTTACTGCCCTTCTTCGTCTTGGAAGACGAAGAGAAGGAGGATTGACGGTGGGCTGTAAGTGTAAGTGTAAGGGTGTAGATAAGCCTGTCCATCCCATAATGGGCAATATGCTGGGGAAATGTATGGAAACGAGAACAGAGAATAGAGAATAGACCATGCAGATGGAGGCGAAGGACGTGACGTTTTCTTGTAGTGACCTTTTAAAATCGATGGCTTCTTTATTGCCGTTGCCGGAGAGGGTTCGATTTCTTCCAGCGCTCCACAATTTAGCCAGAGTCGGCCTTTTCCCGACTTCTCCAACTCCTCGTCTTCATTGTCGTTGTCATTGGCATTGGTATTTTCATTGTCTTTGGCGCTTTCCCTGTGAGGGGAATGTTTCGGGAAATGGCGGAATGGTAGAATTTATTTAGCAAAGTTCACCGTGGGCTTAAGACGAAAAACTACCTATAAAATTGAAGCGGGAGAAACCGCAAGACTTTGACACATACCGCGGACTTTCACTCCCACAATGACAGCGGGATTGTCTCATCCAATGTGGAATTTAAAATTTATCCGCGTGTGTCATGTCCATTCTTGTCATTGTCATTGTCATTGGCATGGTTCTTTCGTGGTCTTTGTCGTTGTCCAAGCTGTCGTTTTCGTCTTTGGTCTGTGCAGCTGGCATCAAGACGTGAGGCGGACTAGGGGGTAATCCGAATTCCTTTTGTTTTTGGCATTACTAAAATCCAGTGTACACATACATATTGTACATTCCCGATACGCAAACGACAGGGACGCGATGACGATTCTGCATAAGTTAAGTTAACTTGGACTGGAACTGTTGTAAACTGTCTTGTCTTTAGCCTCTGCAAAATATCCCGGGTTGTTTAGGTCCCCCGAATTCGGGACAAACATAGTATCGCAAAAGCCGAGTAAAAAGACAAGTACATACAACCTTTGTGTCTTTCGTCCTCCATTCACAAAATGGGATTATGCTGTGATGCTAAAGCTAGATACCAAAATAACCGCATTTTTTGCTCCGTGACATTTATTCATTCACAAAAAAGCAGCAAAAAAGCGCCTGATCCTCTGAGGAATAAAGTGATTGGGGTCGATATCGATACATGTCAATGCAGCCATAGTTTTTATACAACTAAATTCATAAATATATACAGTTTTACTGTTTCTTTATACATTGCACAATCCTTTGAAAGCCGACAAAGAAAAGAACAGAAGAAAATCTTCTTTTTAAATGTACACAGTTAAAAAACTAATAAAGTTAGACGGGATTGTCTCCAAAATCTCTGAACAAAAAAGACAAGATAATTGATAATTGACAAAGGACTGAATGAAAAAATGAAAGCGTGGCTAAAAACTTTAGGCCTTACTCCGATTTCGAATTTATGGGAATACAATGAGACAAAGACATAGGACCAGTGTTTTTATCGGCTTGTGTGTGTGAATGCGTACACATGCATGTACATTCGTGAAAGTATGATTTACGAGGGGTAGATGCACCGAGAAGATCCTTGATTGCGAGAAAGTTGGGGAAAAAACGGTGAATTGGGGCAAAAATAAAGGGAGAGTGGTCCATGAGTTGTCCGTTATCTGTATAACATAAAGAAGCTGACATGTTATGCATACATGTATGTATGTGTGTGCAAATATGTATGTGCGTGCGTATCATCATCTATGTATCTATCCTCAGGAGTTACACAGTACGTAGATAGAGAAGGAGGGAAAAACTATTGAATCTTTGAGGTTGAAACTTAACTTTGCACGCTTCGTGCTCACACACACACACACACGTGATGACTGGACTGTGAGTAACAAGAGGATTAGAAGAAAGCACGGCGTGAAAAAGGAAAGAAAGTGGAAGGGTGTGATGAAATCAGCTGCAGGATCGAAAGTTTACGATATGGTGGGAAACTATTAGACGAAGGCAACTTTGGCGGTCCCTTTGGCGCCAAGAAATGATTGACGATAACGAGGAGATCAAGTGATCGTTACGCGTACGCACAAAATCATTTCCACTCTCCATTCCGGCTTTCTTTTTCTTCATTTTCTACTTTTGTCTTCCCTTCCTTTTTTCCATTTGCAATCCCATCTCTTCTTCCATCCTTGTTGACGTCAGAATCTCATTTTTTGTCTCGGTTTGATTTTAAGACTCTTTTCGACAAAATCTGTCATTCTCTAATTCAAAACACTTTTAGTGAAACAGGATAATTTCCAGGTAAATTGTTTTTCTAGATCACCTTTATATGACAAAGCAATTGAATAGAGCTGCGTGCCAAATTTTGTAAATAAATAGAGACTTCATAGCAGATTTTTTAAGACAAGCGTTAGGTTCAGAGTAAGAGCTTAAATCTGCTAATATTTACTGTTGACATTTGTATTTTATTCGCATTCTTGAGCGTCTCATTAAAGTACGACCAAATCTGCAACTGTAATATGCACACACGAGAGATCCAAAACTCCCGCGCTTATGTTAAAATACCAAATTAGTTCAGGAGACACGGAGAGCATCTTTTCTCCACCTACGAACAACCCCAGGAAAGACGAGCTTCCTGGTCTTTTGTCTCCCTTGCAAGTTGCCCGGCCGCCGGACAGATGTCGGAGAGTCCCCGGTTTTCCCCTTTTTCCAGACTGAGTAAAAGCCTGGAAATTGCACCGAGTTTTCCCTCTACTTTTACATACTTTAGCTCGGTCCGCTCTCACTTGTTCAGTCTTTTCGTCTTTTCGTTAGGTCTTCATCCATCGAGGAGTCGGCTGCCCGCGAACCCGCCCGCTCGTTCATAGCTCTATTGATCGATCCATTGCATCCCATGTGTGCGAGGCATGGAACGGAGAGAGAGAGGCAACTCGACTCGAGAAAACAGGGAGAGAGCTGTGAAAGCAAAGGAAATGAAAGGAGAAAGTAAAAGTAAAAGTAGGCCCAACACCAAACCCATGCCATGCTCGTAGCTACAGTTATGTACAGTGTACGTACGACGTACAACGTACAATCTACACCTACAGCTGGAGCCGAACTGGCTATGAAGAATATGTCCATAATATGTAAGTAGTAATACCGAGGATTTTGCCATTGCTCTTGCTTTGACTCCAACTCTAAAGTAAAATGAACAGGAAGATTTCTGCTTTCTCCAGCTAGGGTCTTATATGTATAACCCAACAGATGTAGATATTTTCACCCTATATTTGTGTTCGTACGTATATGTATAGCAAACTAGGATTTGTTCCTGTGTGAACCATCTCGCTCGCGTCTCTAATGCGAATACGAATACGAATCCCCAATCTCGAATCTTGCCAGGCAAAGTAAAGGAAAAGCAGAAGCAGAGAGTAAAGCGCGGCCTAAATCCACAGACCTACATACATTAAAATCCCCACATATAAAATCAAGGAAGATATAACAGTATGGAGTAGCATGGAGTAGTATCTATCTGTGGGGCTCAATTCCCCTCGAAATAATGATGCTCGCTGACTAGCTCCCTTTTGCCAATTCATTACGTGCGCCCCATATAAATAGAGCACATACAAATTTCCCTCGCCTAACCATCTAATGACAAATGTGAGTGTGTGGAGTCGAGTCGGAGCCCAAACTGCATGTTGAATGTTGAATATTGAAGATTGAATTGTAGGTAGACCATGAATGTGAATGCTCATTCATTGCAATATATTGCACAATATCTCCCTTCTATGTAAGTACGCCTCTCTTACTTTACGTGTAGTTTGTAGTTTGCACATGCTGATATATACTGTGAAAAATCAATTCCATCCTTAAGCTCTCCTTTTTAGCTACCTACTCAAATTTTATACTGTACGATACGATACGATATAAGCACATTTATTTTCTATATTCTACTGTATATTCTGCTGTAGATTCTCTATTATGTGACAGGTCTATCTTCAGAATTCAAGTGCCGCTCACTATCTGCCCTACTATTTTATATTATTTTTGTATTAACAACGACGACGATGATGATGATATCTCGTCTCCTATACGATACTAGATGGAGATTGATAGCTTTCACTGTATGAAAAGAAAAGAGAAATGAAAAGAGCAAGAGGAAGAAGTAGAAGAACAATAGACAGCCTGATCTATACTGACTCGAGGATAAAACAAGGCCATGAGATGCAGTGGATGGATCCAAAAAGTCCAAAATAAATGTCTCTGCTTTCTCCATATCCCCACCCCCAAAATTCCAGAATTGTCCTCGCTCCGCTCTTTCACTTTCCCCGATTGAAATCTAAATCGAAAATCCGTGAGGATAGGCCTTTTATGGATCATACCATACCAAGAGTCGAAACGGTATGAGTAAAATCAAAAAGGTGAAATCGAACGGAAACTTTTTAATCGAAAATCATATCTATTCTCTGGTGTGAATGGATGGAAGATGAGCGATACGACATGATATGTGGAGATATCATGCATATTTACATTTAAATCCTCTGAATTTTTCTCAGTCTCCCCACATTCAGATCCACATCCGTTTTTTTCTCGATTCTTTCTCCGGTTCATCCATGACTTGGCTGGATGAAACTTTCTTCCTAATCACCGTATTTCCTCAGAGGCAGGCCCATACGTATTCTGGCAATGTTCGGTTCTGCATGTTTTTTTTTCTCTGAAAGAAATCAAAGGGAAGGGCATAGGGAAATAGCAGAAAAAAGGCCGAGGTATAGAGGCATTGGCACTGGAACAGGACAGACATGCAGACAGACAGAGACAGAGGCAGAGACAGAGTCAGAGCGGAAGGAGAGTCGCCGAGTGTGAGCTGTAGTTGCAGTGAGTGAGCTAGCTGTAAGCTTTGTGTATGTGTGTGTGTGTGTGTGTAGTTTGTTGGTGGTTCGTGGACGACGTGGAGAGAGTGAGTTGAGTTGAGTTTGGGCTGATAAATGCATAAAAGCATAAATGTAAGGGGAGTGTGCACCAGGCGACTCAGACTCAAAGGCAGCAGCAGCAGCAGTTGTTGCAAGCCCAAAAGCAAAAGCAGTCCAACTTGAAACGAACCAAAGCACCGAACCGGAGCACTGGCACAAAGGGAAACCCAAAAAGTGCTTAGAATACACAGACTCAGCCCAAGCCAATACGGAATACGGACCACGGGCTAGGCAAACTCACGGAACGAAGAGGAGAAAGCGACACACATACATACACACACACAGCCAAAAAGAGAAAGAGAGAAAGCGAGAGAAATAGAGAGAATGCTGGCATTGAAATGAAATTTGGAATTAGAAGAACCAAGTCTAACCTAAACCCGCCAGCGAACCAGCCAGCCAGCCAGCTACAAAGAGGAAAACGAGTAGCGCCCTGTTTTCTCGGTTCTCTCCTTGTTGGAATATGAACCAAAATATCCGGTTTCACCCAGTTTTCACAAAACATTCTTAATATCCCAAAGACTCTTGTTTTTGTTTTTCTCTCGGCTGGTGTGTTGACGTTTTTGCTCAAGCATCGAGTTACGCGTCGATCTGTGAGTTAATTAATTAAGTGAAGCTGTTCAACTGTAGCATTGTGGTTCATACAATTAATAATAATAATAAAAATGTGGAGCAGCTCAAAATTTAAGCTGAAATTTAATTTCAAATCAGAGTTAAAACCTGGAAAATTGTTTGACCCTAACTTTTGACTCTTACTGTTGTGAACTTTAATTGACCTGGTTGAACTGCTCTGTGGCAAAAGGTCATCCTGTTTATTCATCATGCTCATATAAAATTTCCATGGTTAAGTTTAAACATGTTGAGAGGTTGTGACTTGATTGGAAGGATATTTAAGGACACTTGCTTTAAAATGTGAATTTTAAATGCAGATTGATTGAAACTGTTGATTGATTGGAAACTAATCGTTTTAGTTATGTGAGTGGTGATCTTTACTATCCCGACTAGACTTAAAACAGGAACATTGTTGTTGGTGCTATTGTTCTTTGTCGTATCCTTGTTGTTGAACCGTCTTATTGTTGACTCGGAATATTATTGCTGTTGAACTGTGCTTTCAAAATTAGTTGATGCTAAATTAAGGTGGGGATTAATTAAAATTCTTCCTAGTTTGATTCAAAGTTGATCCACAATAAAAATACAAAATTTTTCATAGAATCCCTGCCCTGTAACAGCAATCAAAATTGAGGCAATCAAGTCCGTGAAAATTGTTGCCAAACTTCTGTGCGACAAATTTTTCGGGTCAACAATTAAACTCTCCGCCGTTCTGCGACAACAAAAGGCGATTCTTTTTTCTCGGCTTTTGTCCTTCTCTTGCTTCTCTGCTTCTTCTTCTTCTGCTTCGGCCACTTCTTCTTCTTCCAATTCTTCCGACTCTTCTCTTGAGAAAATGACTGAATTCGAATCACCCGATGAGGTAAGTTAACGAATGTGAAATATTTAAATTAAAAAGGACCAAAAGATTCACACAAATCATGCCTCTTATTAAAGGTAGTCTAAAAAGGCGATTGCTGTTAACTTTTTATCTCATAATTTAAATGTGTCGTATGTAAAGTTAATTGCAATCACGGTTTATTCTTACGGGAATAAATATTTATATTTATGAAGACAGGATATGTATAATGGATTTTTGGAAAAATTAGAAGCAAATTGACAAAAAAATAGTTCAATAAATTTCCCCGTCCACCCACCCCACAGTTTTGGGATCCGCACAAATCCCTTGGTTTACATTGAGCTAGATTGAGACAGTACAAAAAAACAAGAAAAACAAAGAGGAAGAAAAATGATTTCTAAATTGCAGGATTTCCTCAGGAATGTATAAGACGAAGCCCCAGGGACTTTCACTTGTCTGCATCTCAATCTTTATTTTCTCTGGTTGGTTTGGTTTGGTTTGGGTCCGCTCCGCTTGAACCTTCACCTTTCACCTAGAGTTTTTCACCAGCTTTTTTTCGGCTGTATCTTCATACCACCATTTTGCTAAAGTTTGCTGGGGATTAGACTTTATCTTTACAATAATATTCTACATTATTTCAAAATCAAAATAAATTCAACTTGAACATCTAAATAAAACTGTATGTATGTATATGTATACTTGTTTGGCTCCTTCTTGTTGAGGAGCTCAACAAATCATTAATCAAACTCAAATTCCAATGCAAATTGAAATTCCCCGTTTCCCCAGCTCTTCAGCTTTCACCCGGATCCATAATGTTAATGTTTTCTTAAACGATTTCGCATTTTCTTGCTCAAACCATAACAAACCGAAAGAGGACGGCGGCGATAAAAAATATCTATATTAAACCTGGTTCGTGGAACATGGTAAAAAGAAAAAATCTATTTCTATTCCCACGATGACATAATATTTGCAAAAAATATTTTTTTTTGCCTTTCTCCACTCCAACTGGATACTGGATACGTCCCATGAAACAAATACAGAGTTAAGACCAAAGCCAAAAGTGTGGCTTGGGGCTGGACTAAATTGTCAAAGAGGGAGCCGCACAGGCTGCCATGCATACAAATACATAAGATACGTATGCATGTATGCATAGATATTGCATATACATTAGTACATGGACATGTACAATGTTCAGCCAAGAGCGAGTGTGGAACACTTTCTCCACCAAAAGCAGAGTCCCAGTGCAAGTGTGACTCTTGACATTTGAAACTTTTCCCCGAGCGGAATTTCAATCGCGCAATATACATAAAAGTCCCGCATTTACATTCACTCCCTTTTTTTCACAGAGTCCAGCTCCTACTCCAAATCCAAATGCATGAACACCAAACATGACGCAGATGATATGGGATGTGGAAATAGAAACAAAAATATGCCAAAAATATGAGCAAAACGAAACCTCGTGCTGGACAAGGGGATTGCACACCATTTTGCAATTGAAATAATAATACTGATCGTTTGCGAAATATGGTGAATTAATTAAAAACCTTGGGCTAAATATAGTTGCGAAAAAAATAGGTTTATTATCTCTGTGACTTTGACAGCTTGAGTCAAAATTCGGCTCTCCCGCCAACTTTCACTTTAGCCTATGATGATGAAAGTCTGAGTACACAGAAATAAAGACAAAAATGAGTAGAGAAAGAGAGTTCATTTAATACATGTAGGAAAGAATGGGAGTGAACATGAAATAAAAGTTGGGGGCGGATGGATCAGAGATTGACGGTCTTTTGTCATGTCAGCCGTTGTTCTAGTACATAGTAGTTAAAGTAAAAGTTGGAGCTGTGGAGTTAAAGTTTTGCCATTGTCTTTCACTGCATTGGCCTGGTAAAACCTTGCATGATATGGTATGGTAGGGCATTGTGATTGTGATTGTCCTCGTAATACAGGGAGAGAGAAAGAGTAAAAAACTGGAGGCAACGAGTGATTCCTTCTTCGTTAGGGAGAAAGGCGGTGAAAGCAGAGACGACGACGAAGGAAAAAACGATCAATATTTGTGTCGCCGTATCGTATCGTATGGCATCGCATAGTATCGTATCGTATCGTATCGTATGGTATTGTATCATATCCCGTCGCCGCACTTATACATATTATGTGAGTTGCCGCCAGCCTTCCTCCTATACATGCTACTTTCCCTCGACTTTGTCCATGCTACATATAGTGAAGAAAGGTATTAAAAAGATGCGTGTTTTACTGGGGTAGTTGCATTTGTGTATATGTACATATTAATCTATTTGTAGGGCACTTGGCAAGTGACTGTCTTCTTTGGTGAATTTTTGCTTTCACAGTGGTAGTTAGTGGCTGTTATTCCTATTTCTATTCGTCTTCTTTGCCTTTCTTTTACATGTATGTGTATTTCTTCCATCTTCTTGAGAGTTGTTGGCTTTCTCCTTGAATTTTTCTCATGGGTTAAATATGTGGAACATTATTCGAGTTGTTGTCATTTCCCAAGTTCCCCGTCAAGCTCTTTTCATTCTCCGCTCTTTCTTCATCTTCCCTTTACGCTCTTCTAATACTTTCACTTTTGCCCTCCTCTCCATTTTTCTCGCTGTCCCTTTCTCTTTACTTCGATGTACTTTCTCCGTACTTTTTCCTCGTCCTTTTTTCTTGGTTTCAAGGAGCGAAGCGAGTCCACAGCCATTGACCTGGGTTTTGGTAACCTTTCTGTCACTTGAAAAACGTCGACTTGACACCAATTTTTTAGGGCTTCAGCAAAAACTGTCTAAATATTCAATGACAAATCAACGTATGAATTTTTATACAAAAAATTAGGGCCCTAAAGTATTCTGGTCAAAGTAAGGTAGAAAAATGTTTTTAAAATTAATTCATTGATTTTTGTTATTCTACATATGTCCTCCCAATTTTCGGCAAGAAATGTCAGTTCTATAATATTGCAACGTCACCTCATTTTATTTCTGCGCTTCATTTTGTAGCACGTCTATGTACGGAATTGTGAGTTTGCCCCCGTTTTTTTCTTGTCGGCTCATCCCCATAACTCATAACAACTGTGAGCTATTTGCAAACCAAAAGTGAAAGTAAAATGACTATCCCATTTTGGCGTGGTCCTGAGCCGAGTCGAGTCTACATAGTGAATTGTTCCTTTTCTGACGGTTCCCTCATAGAATACTTATGAATCCTCATTTTGCCGCTCCTTTCTTTGCATAATGCATATGTATGTGGATTGTGGATACCTCAGAAGGCAGAGAGAGAGAGAGAGAGAGCGAAGAAAACCAAAAACCGTTTCCACAAAGAAAAAAGCAAAAGGATGCTGGAAAGATGGGGACATTTTGGTTCTTTTTATGCCCTTGTTTTAACTCCCATAAAATTCGGGCTGGAGTCTCTAGCGAAAAAAAGCAGACTATCATAATATTTAGAACGAGAAAAGGCTTTTCTCATCCCATCATTTAATTTAAACGCTGAGAAAATGTGTGTGTGTGTGTGTGTGTGTGTGTGAGCTTGTTCAGGATTCTCCGATTCCCCACACTTGGCTTGATTTCACTTGACTAGACCCGACCACACTAGACTACATACATGTATAAAAGAACCCAGTGACTCGGGTTTTGAGCTGGAAAGAAAATAACCTCAAAATGTTAGGCTTGATCGAAAATCGAACAAGGGAAATTTATCCGAGGTTGAGCTGAGCTCATCTTCATCCACTTCTCCTTCTTTGTGTTTTCATGGTTGATTTTTCTTCATGGTTGACGTCCTTACTTAAATTTATACATACATGTGTAATGTGTATGTATGTATGTGCATATTTGGCGCTGAGTTGCATCAATTTGACACTCGGTTTTGGACTTTTGGGAAAAGCAAAAGTTTTGGAATTTGTTTAATTTAAATTTTCAAATAAATTAAATTCTACCCACAAAACTAATTAATTACCCGGGAGTTTGGCGCGAATCTCAAGTCTAAATTTTGCACCATACAAACTACTCCATGTGTATAGGAAAAATATTTCAAAAATTGGGTTCTTTTTGCTAGACCTTCTCATTGCAAAGACTCCATAACTTTGTAGTATCATTTCAAAAATAAACAGCTCAAAGACAAAACGATGTGCTAGATGAAACTGGGCCAGCATTTTATGTATATTTGTAGTATATATATTGCCCATATTATATTGAATATGCAAAAATTTCTAGCACAATTTTTTGCCAAAGTTGCTAAGTTTCCAGGGAAATGACGTCGTCCGTTGACACAGTATAATATTCGGATATAACGGGCAGTAGGGCTGAAGAAGAAGGAGTAAAAGTACGTAGAGAAAGTGGGAAAGCAGAAACTTGGTAGATGACTCAAGAGTATTTTGCGTTTTATGTACAATGTTTACATTTATATTTTTATGCGGACGGTCTCAGGACACGATTTAACTGAAGACGGCCGACTTTGATTTTATAGCCGGTTGATTTATGACGGTGGATGTACTTGTACATTGTATACATACACGAGCCTAATATGTAGCAAGGCTGATGATGATGATGATGGTGGTGGTTGTGGTGGTTTTATAAGTATACTCAGTATACACTGAGTCTGAGTACCCTCTACACACATTTTGTATACTTTGTCCATGTGGCTAAAGTTAAGTATTATACAATGCTTGTTTACGGGTGGTTGGGAAAAATTGAGGAGAAAGCAGTCGACAGTCGACGCCTTGAACTTTTTCATTTCTTCTGCATGTCTGCCTCTTTCTCTCCTCCTCCTCCTCCTCCTTCCCCTCCCTCCACAGTTACTCTCCATTTATGGGTGAACAGCATGTACAATGTACAATGCACAATCTACATGGTAGCAAACTGTGTACTTTCCCTGATAAAAATATGTTATCATAATGTGCGACAGGAAATTCGACCAAAATGACGTCAAATCCGATGGGAATCCCATCACTTTGTCATGGAACTCCCATCAAATGTCATGGAAATTCCATCATAATACAAATGTTTATAAATAATTGTTGACATGACAGAATGGTGATGGGATTCCGATGACATTCGATATCAATGTGATGGGACGGTCATGGGATTATGA
>JAQIVE010001185.1:0-26938 GCA_034698285.1 Sminthurinus bimaculatus
ATTTAAAAAGCACGTAGCAAGTTCCCCCATGGCATATTATTATGTGCTGGATAATTATAATGTATTTTACGGTAGTTTAATCTCCAGTTTTTGTGCTTGAAACACGTGTAGAAACTACAAAGTTCTTAAATTTTGTGATCTCGGGCTTAGGGCCATTCTTAGGGATTTTCATTCCATTTTTTGGAGTTCCAGTTTCCAGTTCCAGTGCTGCAATGATTGACTATTATTGTTTCAGTCTAGCGAACCGTGGCTGTGTCGATTAAAACAGTTTGGGGTCCAAAAAGAACCTCTTCATAGCCGAGTCCTGAATCCCCAACAGAAAATGAGTAGTAAATGTATAAAGAAAGTCGGAGATGAGGCACTACACATTATAAATTATAAATTGGTTAAAAAAATCAACGCTTACAGCTAGGGATGTATTTGTGTGTGACTCCTGAAAAATGGAGGAGACTGGAGTGTGAATGAAAAACGTGAGAAAAACCAGGGTATGAAGGATGGTGATGATGATGAAAATAAGGGAAGCAAAAACTGTAGATTCAAAATACATCTCCTTATGTGGCTCATTACTCCAGAAGAATAAAATGATGACGAAGAAGAAGAAGAACCAAAACGAAGGTTTTGTTACAGAGGAAGAACAGTAACCAAATAAAATTTAACTTTTCTTCTAATGCTACCACTTCCTTTCCTCTATGTACCATATGATAAAATAAAAATAAACTAGTAATATTTTATCCATCCAACATGTTCCTAGTTCCTACATAGCGTAAATTGTAAATCATGGTACATGTGTCATCGTCATCGTATCCAGTCAAGTGAGAATTTGAGTAAAACGAACAACGATGTGACAGCCGCCTGCATTTTCGTCATAGTCTACCGTCTAGAATCGACCGTGGATGAAGCATCTTCAACTCGAAGCTAGGTAAGTATAAGTACGTTACAGAATACAGGATAATAATATCAGTAATCATAAGACAATATGTTCATGTGAGTGGAGTACATAAGTATAAAAGTAGAAATAAATAAGAATATAATATCACATCATGAATCTTCTCTCCAATTCAAAAAGCCAATCTTAGTAGCTCTCCATTTTTGAGACGAAAGTATAATATTGTACGATAGTAATAATAATGATAATGTATAGAGTTCAGGCGTAGCTAATTTGACCATCCACAAAGACGAGAACGGAGCAAAAAAGTAAAAAAAGGAAGATTCACAACATATAATAATGTAATCTACATACTTATATATACATATACAATGAGGAGGGGAGAAGAGACGACGACACCATGGTGGTAATTGTTGAAAAAACAGATAATCTATCTTCCACCACTACTACAATTGCTACTACAAACCTGAAAATTTTGTATATTAATAATACAATAACATATTTACTCACTAAAACAGTTTCCAAACTTTTTTACCATGTACACATTATTACATATTATGATTATATGATTATGGGATGGAGGTTTAAAGTTTTTATCAAAATCTAGTAAGTATCATACAGAACAATATTATAAGCTTTTATCATCGTCTTGTTCTCCAGTATCAAGTATTGCACATGATGTGGATGTGAATGTTTGTTACAGATGACTGTCTTCTTTTTTATTTTTTTACATCTGCTCTGCTTCTTACTTCTTACTCTAGAGTTTGCTCCCCTGAGGACTTTTTTCCAGTTCGTAGTTTTACTTTAGTACTTCATCCTCCATCACATGGGAAATATTGTACACGCTATTTTTCGTATAATATTATCAGGTACGAAACAACTTGTCGTTTGCTGTGTACTGTGTACGATAGTTATAGGTAGGTAATAATGATTTACCTCTTCACAATTCACAAGTGAGGTAAACGAAAGAAAAAAATTTATTCTTATGTAAATTGTATAATATTGTTGTATAATATTATGTGCTGTCAGAAGTTTATAGACATAGAAAATTTGATTCGTAAGTATCTTTTATTTATATAGGTCTATATCAAGGAACAAAAGTGTACATTATTATTATATGCAGCAGCATCTCCAAAAACCAGATCGAGTTATAATAAAAGTTGTTGGATGACAATTATTAGTGAACTGCTTAATAAAAAATGGTAGTACCTTACTTGAATGCCATGTTCGTTTGTGGGATGAACGTGTATTTCTTGAAGCAACTCCGGATATGGACTCCAAATATTTATTTTGATCAAAAAATCAAGTCTTTCTAGTCTAGTTTTTGATATGGAACATGAGCACATCATATTCGCTCGATTTGTTCCACAATTCAACTTGAAATCTAAATTGACAGAGTAGGAAGGAAATAATTTTTACGACATCTGTAATGATAATAAATAATGCTCATTTTTATGCTTTCAGGTCTGGAGCCTGGAATGGTGGAAATTGCTACCTATACATAGTTCATCTATAATTAGAATCTTCCAATGACGCAATCTGAGTTTTTTTCGATAACATAGTGGACATTTTTTCTGTAAGTGAGCCTCACTTGATAATATTTTAAAATTTAAATAGTAATATTAAAGTATTATGTGTATTTGTTACGGCACTATTTTATAAATATCACAAACAATCAGATAGGTATTCAAAACATTATTACCATTTACTAAGGCCTATGTCTGTAAATATTCTGAAAAACGTAATACATATATTACATGCTAAACTCAATGTACAACATGTGTTCAAAGTTGAATAGTAAAGCTATTTAACATTAAACATAGTTCAGCGTTTATGAACAATTAACAATGTGTAATATACATAGCTAAAGACCTTCTGTATTCCCATCAAAATCGTTATTTATACTTAGGTTTTCAAAACATGAGCATTGGAATTATTGTAATTTTTTGCTTGTTATACAATTTTGCTGTAATGAGCCATGAGCTGCTCTTTGTAGCCATAATATTCAACATAATATTATATTATACGAACAATTCTAAACAAGAATTATTCTAGTCGGATTATTATGTCAAAAAGTTGTAAAGTTATAATACGTACTTAGCCATATTTTTTTCCAAGATTTTCTTTTGCGTACTGAACTACATATATTTGTTATTGTAATTAAAATGAGATGAACTTAAACGTCGAGTCAAATGAGTTAGTTTTACTGATCTACATAATACAGTCATAATCATACCCAATAATAATACTAGGGGATATATCAGGAATTTACAATTTACCCAAACTTCAGCCAAATGCTGCATGCTATGATTATAACTCGTGTATAGTATTCAGATTATAGAGTTCAGGTGTGTTATGTGCTATCTTCCTTTTGTCTTCAATTCAGCTTAGTTCAAGATATTATACATATTATGTGTATTACGAGAGATATGATAAGTACAAATATTTATATATACATGGAAGCAACTAGTATTATTTTTGTTGTTTTATACCGTGTAGTACATAATATACAACTTGAGTGTTACATATTATGTGTTATATTGTTATTTGTTGCAGATATCGAATACTACATGTTATATTTGTTCATCAACCATCGTTATCGTGAACATGAATGAAAGAATGAAGAGGGGCTTTGTTGCTGTACTACTGATGGCGAGCAGTGCTTGAGTGTTGAAAGTGGATACAGATTTTCATCCCCCTATAGTGGAAAGTCGAGTATACTGAAAAACTTATATTTTATATGCAGTTGTATGAAGCTCACAGTTTGTACTACATACTGCACGCTATGCATGTAATTCATATACTGTGTGTATAGTATGATATACTGTGAATATCGGCCTACTCGTTCTCGAGGCAAGTGTTGCTTTTCAGTCTGTGTAGAGTCGTCAAGCGATTGGCAACGTCATTATCAAAGGCTTCGTGCGTAAAGAGAATACAGTGTGTGTCTATGTGTAATTCTACAGTGTTACATTCTGCTGTTTGTGGAAATAATTTTATTGTTGCTTTGCATTAAAATTTTGGAACCCTTTTGCAAGCTCTATACTGGATACTGGATACTATCGTTTATGCTGGATTTTGTGAATTTTTGTGACAAATTCAAATTAATCAATCAATAATTTAGTGCTTCAAACATCTCTAATAATTGTTATTACCGTGTGTACGTTTTTAAAGGAAAATCTAAAAATAATATTCCAACGTGCAAAGTTGGTTTAAAAAGTTTCTTCCTTTGTGAAAAAATCTTGGAATTGTTATGCAAAAATTGTTGTAAAAAAAGAGCGTGTGCATGAAAAAAAAGTTTAACTTTGGATTGGATCACTTTGGATTTGTGGAATGGAATACGGAGAAAATCGTTATAGGTAGGTACCTATATTTAAAAAGTCATTTTTCAGTCATCATGCTAAAGTTTAAAGCGTATAAAAATAGAGGTGTATAATATTATCATGTGTCTTAACGTGGAAAATTCGAGGAATATTTTGCATTTCCATTGAACCACAAAGCCGCAATTGCCTGTCACATGTATATTTAGTTGGCAAAAAGGCAGCTTCTTTGCAAACTCGCCAGCAAGAAAAATGAGCGACGAGATATGTATTAGGTATGTATCTGTGTTCAGTGTGTTTCCAGTGAGCAACTTGTTGCGGTTCCGTTGTCGCTTCTTTGCAGTGTCATTTCACGTTGGAGACCGCAGTCAGTCAAACTTATAATTTATCTCGCGAATCGCCGGAAGCTAATGAAGAGGAAAGAAGAAGGAGCAGGCAGAAAAGTTGCATTGGGCCAAAACGGTTTTGATAACATGTTACTTTTGTAAAAGTTGAGACAGAACTTGATTTATTGTCATTGTATGATAATTTGTACTGTAATAGTCCAGATTATATGTGCAGTAAAGTTGAAGATAAGAAAAACTCGTGCAAAAAGGAGCAGGAAAAGTTGTTTTTATCAACCTCAGAGTTGAGAGTGACTATTTATATACATATCAGTACACATACATTCTTACATGAGTTGTCGGCTTATCTTCTTTCCGTTTCCGCCGGGGTTGAACTTGCAGTTTTTTCTTTTCGTTTTCTTTTGAAATCCTGGACTTGGTCTTAAACTTGGACTTGATCGTCGAGTTGTCGTTATTTTTTTGCAGTGTACATATACTAGTAATTAAATGTAAATAAAAAATGGAAGTACTATATCTGGTTTCATGCCCAGGAGCATGAAAACTTGTACACATATAATGTATGGAAATACAAATAATAATAATGTGGTTATAAAAAGTTCATATTCATTCATGTAAAAAAGAGAAGGATTAATATATTTATGATTTTCCCTGTTTATTAGTTTCTCAACTTTATGAAATATCGTGAGAAAAGCCGGTTGCTTGTTTGGACTTTTATGGTTAAAAGTCTTATTTGCTTTTGCTTCCAAGAATAAATTGATGCAAATTAAAGTCTTTACAACTATCTATACAAATATTAGTGCACATAGGACTGCGGGCAGTTTATTTCTTTTGGTTTTTTCCCCTTACTCCTAGTTAGTGCAATATGTATGTGCGATACACAGACCCAATTAGACATTTCAAATCAGAAAAAGTGAAAATTCTTATATTATTGTTGTATCTACATCATGGTGTCCAATATATAAGGAAATGTATTGT
Organism: Sminthurinus bimaculatus; assembly: GCA_034698285.1. Taxonomy (NCBI): domain Eukaryota; kingdom Metazoa; phylum Arthropoda; class Collembola; order Symphypleona; family Katiannidae; genus Sminthurinus; species Sminthurinus bimaculatus. The sequence continues at coordinate 5,523 of JAQIVE010001185.1, forward strand.
ATGGTCGAACGGTAGGCCACAAAGTTGATAACTTTGTGGATTGTGGTCGGTCGTACTCTCTCGGCAGAATTTCGTGTGAAATGGATAGAAAATATTAAAAAACAGCAATGCACGCTTCGCGCGACCTGGTAAATATTTGAGGGACAAGGCTACACCATAGGTCAGTCTCATGCAACTAATTTGTATACAAAAAACCATATGTAGTTATGGGGTTCTTTCTTCATTTGCAATTTTTGACCAACTCCCCGGAATTAGATTTTTGTGGGTTCAGAATTGACGCTAAATTTTGATTTGAGCTCATATAGGAGTAAATGTCAAAAGACTTTCATTTTGTAGAGAATGGAACTTCAAATCAGTATGAGGTAGGAAAGAAAGTAAAAATGAAAAAATAATAAATAAACAAACTACCACCAATCAGGAGTATTATTTTTTTCAATATTCAAATTTCGAGTGGTGCTCTTGTGTGTGCTATGCATTTTAAAGGAAAACTTCCGAGCTTGATTAACTCTCGCCAACCGCCAACATCTTAACGTCAATCAGCTCAAGTCAAGTGTCGTTATTATTATTTTTGTTATGTTATGATTATAATTTTGCCAGGAGTGGAAAAAACGCAAGTTGTAATAAAAATAATAATAGTGTTCAGTGTAGATACTTCTAAAAATACATATTCGCATCACAACTTTAGTTTACAACTTGGAGGAAAAACCTTTTTGGAAAACTTTTCCCTTTTAAGTAAAATAATAATAATAGATAGCAACAATAAGCTTGTTTTTGTGAAAGTGATTTGAAGGGCGAAAAAATTACAACCGCTAGCAAAGTCTCAATTATTAGCACGTATTTATTATTTATTTGTGTACGATTATTATCCATGTAGACATTTACTTACTTACTCAGAGCAGTTCCTCGTCACTCATCTCAACTCTGAGTAATTCTGAGTAGGAAGACAAGAGGGAAAAGTGTTAAGTCTAGTTTTTACAGCTTTTAAGCTTGGATACATGAAGCTAATATAAACCAAAGCATAATGTGGAATCGGCAATAAATAATGGAGAAAATTGCTAAAAAAAATCACAGCTATTTTTTGTACTCTACTCGCAGTACTACTCTCAATTTTGCCAATTGAGTGTTGAATATGTGGACATTGGACAAAAATTCCATTGTCCTCTACCTCGAGGCTAGAGGCTAATAAAATAGACCAGGTAATTGCGATAATATTCCAACATTATTGATGTAAATGTACATAAGTATATGAACAAAATGTACAATTTACATGACGCTAAGCCTGACCATAACTTTTCCCTTTGTCCGCATAACATTATTTATCCATGTATGAAATACATACAAAATGTACAGTTTTTTCTTAGTTATTTTCATATTGACAATGAAAATCTGACATTATCATTTCATTTCATTCTCTCCCTCTCAATTCACAATCCCATTTTGCCATTTTCCATCAAGTTGGGTTAATGAAGTGAAAACTCGTATGTTGTCTATACGACTCTCGTTGTTTTCCGAAGCTTAATGTTTTTTGCGGTGGCAAAGTAACTATGACATGAATCCTGTGAATTTCTCCCTCTTAATTCTCGATTCTTGATCGCTCTGCGTTTTATCTTATCTTATTAAGTTAAGCCATTAGATTTGAGATTATACACAAGAGTGTAGATAGATAGATAGATAGATGTAGAATGTAGACAGAGATGGTTATATTATCAAAAAATGACCACTTATGATACGATCTATCTGCGTCTAGTGCCTACTAAGCCAATATTACGATGATAATGAATTATAATATATACACAGCGTACAAAGGTTTGCTGCAGTTAACAACTTTATACTTCAACTTTATCCTCTACGCAGGTTGAATGTTGCTCTGTTAGTTTTTCATCTTTTTGTGGTCAAATGTCATTGCTCATTGTATTTTCTCCTTTCTCTCATCCACACACAAAGAAACTCACGCATGGACTCAATCCAATCTTTAATCTTCCATCATATTCTTCTTTTTCTTTCCTATATTATAAACTTCTCTACCTTTTCTAAAGATTCTCTCCGATAGATACTAGAAACATATTATGAATGTCTGTTTAACTAACTAACTTGCGACTAGGGAGCAAAAAATTGAGGGAAAAAGAAAAGACAAGTTAACAATGATTTTTGTATGTATGTGTGTATGTGGATAAAAATGATGAACGCACACGCTAATAATACTTAACTACTTTATCCCATTTCCTACTTCATTTGCGAATAATATATCTGACCAATTTCTTCATATGATATGATGAACCATTTGAACTTGAAACGTCCAATCGCTTGATCAAGGCACACGAGAGCGAGAGAGTATCATTTTTGGTTTCTTTCTGTATACAGACAATCGTTATTACTTTTTGTGTCTGTCTGTATACATTATACATATTATTATGTCCAAGATTATCATGCAGTTATGGCTATAATAATTCTTCACACAAAGACCGCGGGCTGTGATTTTTATTTTTTTAAATATATTTCTTATATTTCCATCCCTATCCTCATGGCTTACGGCTGATCAAAAATGAAAGAGAGATTCTCGGCTTTCCTCCCTTTTTCTTTTTTCTTTGTATATGTATCAATATATAAAATATAAATCAGTGGCTGTGGCTGCCGTTCGTGCATTCACAAGTTTTATCAGATCACCTTTGATTTAAATAAATATCCATGCACATGTGTGTTCAAACAGAAGTCATTAGTAGATAATATACATATAGAAAAATAAAGAGAGAAATCGGAAAACTGACAATCAAGATAAAAAACTATCGTCATAATTTCATCTTAAATCGTAATGCTTAATTCCCTCCTTCGATCTCAATCCCCAATCCCAATATCAATTTTTTTGTTTGTGTACAAAAAAAGTACAATGAAATCCAACACTGAAAATTACTCAAGTTGTCTGTCCTGATATTGAAAACTTTTTGAAGGACAAAAAGAACCTGGAGCTGGAGTGAGCATTACTACACATATAAATGTTAATAATAATTATGATTATATTTGGTGTTGCCTTTTTGTTTTAGTAAATGACTAGACATGACATTAATTTTTAAAATAAAAAAATCAGCAACTAAGTACGATAATTATTTTTATTATCAAATACATGCATAAATTAGCTGTTGAATATGCATATTTTGATGATAAACATAGATAAGAAGGCTTGATAAATGAAGACCTGAGCAATGAGCAATGAAGGTGTACAAAAAAGACCCATCCGGGTTTAGCAGTGGTTAACGTTTATGTATATAATATATACTCACAAAGTAGTACACAAATACGTTTACATTGTGACAGTAAAAAAGAGATTTGTCAAGGACAAAAAGTTACACACTACACACGTTCGATTGCAGTTGCTTAATGAATCAGTTAGGCCCAAAGTTAAGTAAGTGAGCTTAAAGCTTAATCCCCAGTACAGGAATATTCCAATAGGAAATTAATCGCATTTATCATTTGCACTGATGCTCAGCCTTCAGCTCTGTTCTGTTCTGTATTATCAAATAGGAACTGTAAAGCTGGTATAAACTATGAAGTTTGTGTGTATCACTCGTGTAGAGAGACTTGGTTCGTAATAATTTATTTGCATGATATTGCACTTGTTTAAATATGGATGGATGGATGGCTGGATATATAATATACGTGTAGTGTTCTGGGAAGTTGAGGATGGTGATGCAAGAATCAAATTATTATTAGCATTCAACTTGATCATCAGGTTCACAGATTTATTCAAGTGTTGTAAAATACTCTTGACAGTGTTTTCTTCTTCTATAACTTCCATGTAACTTTATATTATTTATATGTACTGGCTTCCACTTCTACTGCTGACAGCCAATATTTAATAACGCTTTGTAAATATATTGTGTGTGAAATGTGAAATGTCTGCAGCAAGTAACTTAATCGTAAATAGTAGAAAAGTGACTAAATAATAATCATTATGATTGTAATTACTGTATGTAAGTTCACACATCTGTTTCTGCAGGTTGCGAATCCTCAAATGGGATCCTCAAAAGGTTAGGAAAACTACATTGTATGCAAGTGCTGTTTCCTTCTCGCCCTTTCTGCCGCAATGTATTGGGTCGACGGGAGTAATAAATACGATTGAACTCATTTATTGTCATTTGTCATTAATTTAACCATATCGTGTCATGTGTCATATAGACACACCATATATGTAAAGTGTATACCTTCATTCATACATATTGCTGGCGTTGAAAAGGATCATGCGGTGAAAAGAGCAGTATGTACATATAGAAAAAAAACTTATTTAATATACATAAAATGATAATGAAATGGAAAGAGTCCCACACAATTAGTGTCATTATCTTTACGAAAGAAGATTGATCTAGAATTCTATATTATATGGCTATGCGTTTAATCCCTTTGCATGATACTTATGTATAGAAATTAATATATTGTATCAATTGTGTGTAGTGTATAGTGATGTCAACGGCGACTTCATTGCGGTCATAATGAGAATGAGAATGTTGAATAAATTAGTAAAATAATAAAGTGGTTTGCTATTTTTTTCGGTATGTAATATTTAATATTTGGACTTGGATTTGGATTTGGGTTTTCTGTGCTCTATCATCACCTCGTCACCATCAATATGATATACATATATGAATGTTGAATGTAGATTTCTGTCTGGTTCTATAGTCTGTTGCATGTTGTTTTGTTGGTTTATGGTTATGAACCATAAGCAAAGGGAAAAAATTCCCGACTTTTCACTCCACAAAAACAGGGAAATTAATTTCGCTTCATTGCTCTCTCTTTCTTGTTGTGGTTTGCTTTACATTTTACATTGTTACTTTACCTTACTTTTCTTTGTGTGAGGGAGGAAGATGTCATAAAGAAGAAAGAGAAAAAGAAGGACGAGGCAAGCAAAAAGGAGTATGACAAGATTGTTTGACTCACTGTCTCTTTGATTCTCTTTCATTCACTCTCGACTTTTCTATGTTCTGTGTCTAACAATCAATATCTGTGTAAAAGATTACAAGTATATTAAATGATGCATTATACACAATGCTGAACTGAAAGACAAGAAAGATGAAAACCAATAGATAGTTCAAGTCCATCCGACGATACGATAAGTATTAAAACTGGCTTTATTTTTTCTGCCTTTCTTCTCATTCTCATTTTTCTTTGGTATCTGTATCGTAATCTGCATTGCAGGCAACGACGGCTCTCAATATCAATATCAAAATTTTTATAATCCGTCTATCCAGGTCGCATTCCATTTTTTCATTCCGCGTAAAATTCTCCATTTCTTTGTCTATGCTATGCTATGATGAATGCACATTTTATTGTAGTTTCTTGACACTGTAATCTACAAACGCCTGAAACAATCGATGGAATTCAAGATACAGAAAATGTACAGACTAAGATGAGTATCATATTATTTTCCAACAGGTGTGTATGTATCTCTATTTGAACTTGTATTGATATTGATATCGATACTGATACCTCCATAATTGCAGTGAAAATGTTCAAAGATTTTAAAGCTAATATTTTAATTAGCTCCACTGGTTAGCCATAGACCGAGCAATTATTATTCTGTGTAGTGAATTATTTGTATATTATGTATGTACATTGTACATACAGTGAGTCGATGAATTAAAAGTTGATCGGCACATCGGATCGCAGATCAGTTGTTATTGTACATAAATGAGTTTGTTGCCGTATTATGTATGTATATGATATGAGAGTAGTACATTGTACATAGTACATGGTTTTCTTGTCATGTCACTATTCGGGTGGGCATATCAAAAATCTATCTCAAATGTCAAGTTACTTTAGGCAAGCCGTCCTTCTGTCAACTCTTGTTTCATTCATATTAAATCGATCCTCATATCCAATATCAAAGAGAGGCAGCCAACTTACATACATAATATTTGTAGAGCAAGTATAAATATCTATATGAAATATGTATGTATTGAGTATTCACTTGATAATTCATTTCATATTATGATCATTGTATGTACATATGGAAGGAATTGTACTTTCGTTCGCCTTTGCTAATTTCGTATGCGGATAGTGTCTCATCGTGTGTTGGATTCTGTTGTGGCTGATTGGAATCTGCTGTGAAGATTGACAAGACTTCAGCATGTCAATAACAATACGATCACCAAATATCAGCTTGTAAATATATGTATGAAATGTCCATATTGTCGACATCATGTCATCAAAATTATGAGCATTTGTTAAGTGCGTACATAACAATAATATATATACATAATAAATTATATGCAGTTTACAAGATTAAGGATAAGGTTCAAAAAGGGGCAGGAAGATTGGGGATTTTTTAGAATTTTTTATCTCCACACACAACACAAGATTAACATTCAATAACAATGTGTTCCAATTACTGTTATTAAATATGTATGTTTATCAGTAAAATCAAAAGTGTGACAAAAATGTGTCACCTATAATTAAATTTATGACAAGCTTGATCAACTTGTGCTGGATCCTTCTCGCTATCACTCACTTTTACTCTTTCTCCTTCTATACATTATACATTATACATACACTCACATTGAGAAAAATATAAAATAGATAATTAGTTTTTTTCCAACATGAAGGTTTTCTTTCGTTTTTTATTCCTTATCAAAAAATAGACGCAGAGAACACTTTTTTCTCTCTTTTCTACCTGTTTGTTATCCGCACACGTAATCATAATTAGTAGACATGTACAATATATGCACAGTAAATGTAATCAGTGTGTAATCGGATTGAATGCAAGTATTAGCACATGCTCAGGTATACAATATACAGGTGACAAAATCATTTGTGATTCATGAGTCAGCTCTAAATCTAAATACACACAAAACGACACACAACCAATATAAAGTATAAATACATGAGTACTTACAGTTTATGTAAATGCAAAAATGTAACCCTGAGCTGCATTCAAGGCAGTCAGCGGTACTATTCAGTGTTTAGTATTTACTATTTGTTCGAATTATTTAGCTTTTGCTGTGTGACGACTTTATTTACTTTCTGTATTCATACTACACTACTATCAACTTGACTTGATTAGTTATCATAGTTTAAATTTAAACGTCGGCAATTACGCCGTAAATGCAAAAAATATTGAGTTTTATATCTTTTTTTACCTACTCTAACGGATACACATAGTGCGTTTATACACTTGATTAACTAACTGCAATATTAACGAGCATAATATTGCTTGTTGTAAACTTGAAACGGAAAATCAGAAAACTCAGGCTCAAGTGTCAATAAATTCAAGTGCATGACTGTAATATGTAATTCACCATTCAGATTCCGATCGAAGCTTTTTCATTTTTTCTCTTTTAAATCCATTACGATAGGGTAAATTCTGCTGATATAAGTAGATAGAGTATAATATGTCTTCATATTATGAAACTAAAGCCGGTGTCCGTCTTATATTATTCATGTAAGCTTTATACACACAAAGTTGTTCTTGGCTTGTTCTTGTTCGGCCACCTAATGCAAAACAAATTAATACATAAATGCAGTGTAATGTATAATGCAAATAATATGCCGTTTAATACAATATAAAGTATGATGGGGCTGGTTATGTGCGGGAAATAGCGGATAGCGGATAATGACTTGAATACAATTTGTTGTGGTCGAATATACATAAGTTGAAGTTGAAAGGTTGAGTTAAGCTGAACAGCGCTGAGCTGTTAGTATTAAATTACGTTGGTTTTCCGCCTCTTTTTTCCATAACTTGTCTGCTAAATACCCACAACAATAATATTAATAGCGGTGCTATAATAATATAATAATGCTAATATAGTCGTAATGGTAATTGTAAATTGTAATCGTTTTCATTGAGCATTTGAGATTGCTGCTCTTTTGTCCAAGAATGAATGAATGAATAATAATATAACATAAGGGATAAAAGAATATTATATAAATGGTGGATGGTGAACGAACGACACACACCAATACCAAACCGCCGCTAAGTCTCCTATCTTTATCTTCATCTTTATTGGATGCGGATACATACTTACTTGAATTCTTGTATGCATTATGTATATGTATGATTATTTTTACTGCTTACTTCCATCAAATTAAATGGAAAAAATGACACATGTATGATGTGTATAAGTATGTATGTCTAATTTGTACAAGTTACAAGTCATAAGTGCACAAGTTATTTTTTGTACTTTTTTTATCCAACAAAGATATTCTTCCTGATAAATAGTTAAAATACATATACATATAAAGGCATAAAGGTGATTCTGATTCCCTGCGAGTTTTCTTGTATTTTGCCTTGTATTTTGTTTGCCCAGTAGTCATTGTACTTGTACTTGTACTTGTGCTTATCGTCGCAGTCTGCTGCTAAATTGTGCTTAATATTATGATATGACGAAGGTTGAGCGTCTATTATTGTAATGATTATTATTTTGCTTTTACAATGGACTCTACACGCTTAAAATTCCATTCCAACCTTTTTTTACTCTATTATATCTATTATGCATGTGATGGATTGTCATTATTATCCATTACATGAATGCACACATCATGTAACATGTAATGTGTAACTTTGGTCACAGTCTTATATTATACAAGTCTCAATAGTCAAAGTAAGTGCAGTAGCAAAAAATGTGGATTTTTTTCTGGAATCATTCAGTCGTTTGTTCATTGTATATGTATGCATGTAAATCCATAAGGGAAAACATGTGTATAATATAATACATAATAGTCATGTAATTTCATTGAGTCTACATTCTTCATTTTTTATCCATCATGACATCAGCAGGAGCCCCTCGGGCATCGGTCTTTTTGTACCTTATATATATGACATGTACAGTATTCATAGAATAAAATAAAATATTTAAAATGTAAACTCGTATGTGGAATTTCCCAAGTGGTATAACATATAACATAACAATAATAATCTCAAATATTATTCATCGCCCTTGTTGTTGTGTGGTAAATAAAATATGTACTTGTGGATTTTACGTTTGTTTAAGAATGAAATTCGGCTTCAGGTATAGATACTCGAATCAACAGGTCCTCACGTTCGCGTAATGTTACAACGAACTTGACTATTGGCGACAACTACACTTGAAATGTATACGTATACATATTGTATGTTCAATATGTTTAGCTGACAGAGTTTTTCTATAGCATTATCATTATTATTGTCACTATTTACCCGCAGCATTAATATTATATTCTTATTGAGATGGCAGCTTATAATTTAAATTCGTGTGTTTGTGTGGTTTTGCGGATGCTGCTGCTGCTGTGCTATGCCATTACCTATAGTGTTTATAGGACTCCCATTTCTCAACACATTTTGCCGCATCTGTCCTGTGTATTGCATATAATGTGAATGTGGAGACTGGCGAACGGTTTTGGAAACGATTTATTACGAGAATTTGGTCGAATGTATAATTTTATAATAATACTTATAGTAATAATAGTATCAAACCCATGTTGCACATTATGGAAAAAGCTATCATCATTTCCTCTATTGTTGTGTACTGGGTTTACAACATTATGCTGTGTACTGGGTAGCTATTGCCAAACGGAAGGATCGCACCTATATATATATATAATTATACACGGATGTATAATAATGTAGATACATAGATATAGATACATGTATTTTATGCATGTGCTTTTTGTTGCGTTTAAGTTCAGTGTGACTATTTGGTTTGGGATATATTTAATAAATTTCAATATTACAAAGATAAATGTGTATAATGTTATTTTATGCGGCTTTATAATATTGAAAAATGTGGGGAAAACCTCACAGAAGCACAGATAATACCACAAATAAAAAGATAAAAATGACTGCATAAATATATAGTTTTGTGGTCTATCCACATGCTCATTTTTTAAAGAGGAATGTACATACCATAGTTATGTGCAGTAGCATCAGAAAAGTGTTTGTCCAAGCTGTGTGTACTTATTACACATGTAATATGGCAGGGTTATTGTTGCAGTAAATAGTGCATTTACTCCAACTTGGTGGTGGAGTTTTGTCATCCTTTGCTTAAACAACAAACAGTCGTCATTTCACGTGGAGTGGAGAGTTGAGCGATGAACATTGGTATTAGTTTTAGTTTGCATGCGTGGCTTTAGTCTGGCTAGGTCAAACAATAATAATAATATTGAATATGTGTAATATTTATTTATTTTTTCTTGGTCACTTGCTCATTGCTCACTCCCTCCATTCACTCCTACATTTTTTATTTTTACATAAAAGGGGATTTAATGCTTGAGAGGGAGAATAAGACGAGGAGAAGAATTCGATTTTTTGGTGTGGTAAACTCAAAACTGGTATACAATATACAACACAAGGTACAAAATGCAGGTTTTTGAATTTCACGCTCACGTCTATTCCATGTGTCATTTTCATTCAGTTTTGACACTGGTGTTTGTACATTTGTGTTATCCATTGTACGCATTCATATGTACATCACGCAAATTTTAATTGACATTTTTCGAAAAGTCAAAGTCTCAGCTCAGTGGCAATGTGACTGCAAAAAAATCCAGAAATTTCTATTGCATTCAAAACCCTGGAATTATTCGGGGTTTTTAAATCTTTAACCAATCTTTAAAGTTTGGCCTCTTTAGACGACCTCTAACTCATCGGGGTTAATTTAGTAAAAGATAAAAGTTAAACACTAAAAGAATCGCAATTTTCATCTAATAATTATAAGGTTCCAACGTTTCGAGAAAATCCAATTTTTAAGGTAGTCCTAACCTAATATCAGCATGCCTATGTAATTCTTACTATGTATATGTATAATGTATACACATAGAAAAGAAGAAGAAGCGAACGTCAAGAAAGAGGCCAGTGTGCCTTTCATATAAACAAACAGAATAGATAGACACACACACACACGCAGACATTTCGCATGCAGTACAAAGCGTTACATGCATTTTTAATATTGCATGCTGCGGAGGTGGAGAGAGAAATAAAGAGAGAGAGAGAGAGAGAGTATGAAGAAGAAGATTCATCTATCTAATAACTACATACATTCGTACACACAGTCATAGTCTGGTTCAGAATCGGAATCACAATGTTATCAACCAGCAACTTGTTCATTCTTGATCTCTGTACAGGTACATACATACATATTATGTACATACACGTTGATGTACGGTGTGGAAAAGAGTACATGAAATGCGAGTTCAAATAGGCCAATTATCATATGGTACCAAATGTTGTATATGCGGACTACATGGGCAGTAACTATTATGATTATGTGACACTCTTTTTCATCATCATCATAATCTTCGTCTTCTTTCTAAACTTTGAAGTAGGAGATAAACCGTCCACTCGCACAATAATATACAATATACGCATACACACTACACACATGTGGAATGCAATATTTTTATTATTGTTGTTATTATTATCATCGTCACAATAACAATTTAGCGCAATTTAATGTCTAATGGAATGCAACGAAGATTCAGATTTCTTCTACATATACATATACATGTAACATGTATAATATGTGGTCAACTTATATCATCTCTGCATTAGTTTATAGTTTATGTATATGTATGTTGGCTTGTGAACATTTATTTTCTTCACTGCTCCGGCGGATGACGTCCGTAAAGCTATTTAATCCCATCTCTTACTATTCTTATGTATATGTGGTGTGCTTTAGTCAAGCGAAACTATCGCAAAACCAAAACGCCAACCTAGCAGAAGAAGAAGTCGAAGCTCACTATTAGTTATGATGGAGGAACATTAAATTCGCGACCAAGTGTGGGACATTTTACATGTTACTTGTTACATGTGTATTTATGTATGCAGAAGTCTCACAGTCAGCAACAGCTGACACTGCACTCTGATTTTGACTTTAAAACGAAATACCATGTATAATAGAACTACTATAGCTATTAACAATGAAACTGATCCTGCATAATTTCTGTTTATTTGCACTATAGATAAGCTCCGCTATCTTTTCAGTGTATTTATTATGTATGTTTAAATGTTGCACCATAGAAGCTTAAAAGGAACAGATAACAGCTGTGCTGAACATTTTTGATTTTAAGCGTTTCAAAAGCGTAGCTGAGTCGAATGGATTCTAGATATTTTGCATGGCTATTGGCGTGGATTTTCCTCAATGTCCTAAACTTTAGCCACAAAACCCAGTTTTCAGGTTGGAGTCAACTCGCGTTATATTATAAATAATATCATGATCATGATCATGATACAGAAACAGAAATAGCGAGAAATTGGAGACATAGAATATTTATCACTGTGTACATGTATGTGTATAAAATAGCCAAAGATTGTTGTGGAGTTTAAGGAATGTGCAAAGGAACAGGAACATAATGCAAGTTACACGGTTCATTGAATCAATCACCTGGAGCTATCTGATATCTGACCAAAGGCAGAATGTATGAGATGAGATGAGAGAGTCAGTGAGTTTTTTCATATGCAGAAAGATGAAAGAAAGAAGGAATGCAAAATATTTTGGAATTTTAACAGCTACACGATCTTTGTATGTATGTATATGTGTAGTGTATGTATATCTCATGCACAATATACCTAGATAATAAAAGAATAAGGATGAAGACTTTGTAACTTTGTGGTATGTGATGTCTTGAGTCTTCACACACATAACTTACTCATATGTACATGCATGTATTTTTTAATGCAGCACGTATGAAATCAAAGCAAGTTTTACACCTTGTTACGATATCTTTATACATTATGTGATATGTGTGAGTATCCGTTTGATATTGCTTTTTACACACACACGGGAACAAATTATGAGACAGAACTAACACCAAGGAATAATATTGTAAGCTACATAATTCCATCTGTAAAATATTGTTATTCTAATGGGCAAGCTTGTTGACAGAACCAGTTAAGGGTAAAAAAGTTAAGTTAGCTATGATGATATACATGCACAGATGAAAATGTATGAGATTTTGTATTATTTGCGTTTTATATACATACATAGGCTTGGCTTTGGTTTCGACTCAAGTTACTATGGTAAGTATTACAACACTTGAGCTTTCTCCCCAGTTAGCTAAAGTTACCTATTATTATTCCTTCATCTTTATGCTAAAACACTTGCCATCTTTTTTTTTGATATTTTCTTCATTTTAATTTTATCTGATTAAAGATATCTCACGTTGCATTCGATTAAATTTGAACCTCAGACATCAGACAGTTGCATGTGACAGCATTGCCATTATCCTTATGCATAATATTTTTTGAGAGGAAAGCAAACTTTTATTCTCGCTCATTAAATTTAGAGAAATGTTTCATGCACACAGTCCTCAGAATTGCAAAGATGAGGATGATAATTTGACAAGTGACAATTTGATCATCAAAATGTTTTCGTCTTAATCTTGCATCGAATATTTGTGTACTTTGTATTGTACTTTATTATTATTGACGACCTCTCGCTGAAGCTTTCTCACCTCTTCCTGCTCCTTTCCTGTTTTGTTCCATGTCGTGTGACTAATTTCGTATTCCAATCCAATTACTGTGATTATACCATCAGTCCGAACACAATAAATGAAAAAAAGTTGTCTTACGCGAGATTTTTTAGAGAGAGTGTCATGAACTGGCGGAGTTGCTGTCGGAGTCAGATTACCGTTTTGACAAGGAGAAAGTTCTGTAGATTACAGTACACGCTAAAATATATTGACAATATATACGCTACTTGCGATTCGAATTCGATCTGCAACAGTTGTACTGTACTTTTATTCCTCATGAATAAAATGAAGGAACGGGAGATGAAAAAAGGCAAAAAGAAAAGTGGAGATTTGAGAGCTTTGGTTGTGGAATTCGGCATTTAACCGAAAATTATAATGTATCATGATGGATAATGTTATAATTAATTTTACACTCATCACAGACCGATGGCGGCTTGTTATATGCATTAGTAGTATTACATCCATGCATGTATAGTTGTATACATACTTAATATTTGTGTCCTGAGCACATGCAATTTGCAGTGGAACTCTAGTTTTGCCCCGATGCTGTTGTTATTGTTGTTGTTGTTGCTAATCCTCTTGTTGTATGCATGTGTACTTGTTGCGTGCACACGCAACTATGAAGGAAAAGAAAAGTAGGAAAAAATTTGGCTATGCATGATACGTAGCTAGAACTATGCACAATGTACAGACAGAGGCAGACGGCTACTTTTGAGTTTGACGTTTAGCTAGGAAAACACGATGGGAAAGATTGGGAGGTTCTCTCGCTGTCGTTTTTGCTCTTGTTGAAGTTTTTGCTGTGTAAGTTAGACAAGAGGCTATAGTATAATTGTAAGTATAGTTATGCAGTTGTACATATCCACGTATTATTATTATTATAAAAATACAGATGCATTAGTGATGCAGACGAAAAGAATTTTCAGGGAGTTGCTCTTGTCACAGTTCTCTACTTTTTTTATTGGAGCTTTTTCCTCTGTACATAATTACACTCTTCATTTTAGTTTTTGGTGCAATATGGGGAAAATTCCTCAGCTTCTTTTCCTCTTCTTGGTGAAGCTTTGAACTTTGCTCTGGGCTCAAGCTTATTATTATACTGTACATATGATATGGGATATGGTACGATTTCTCTGACTATTTTACTGATGACTACTTCTCCACTTTTGACTTCTGGGTCTGACTGAGTTTGGTATATAAATATATAGATGAATTCGATTAGGAATTCTCCATCTCCTAACGACAAGGGCAGCAATAAAACTAATGACAATAATAAGTATGTGTATTGTGTATACTGTTGTTGCAAGTTATGATTTGACCTATTGTGGAAAAAATTTGATAAATTAATGGACGACGGACCTCCCAACTTCAACTCCAAATCCAATGCTACAATTTTATTCGGCAATTTCAGTTACAATGTGAAGTAGCATGAAAAAAATGGGGGAGAACGGTAAAAAATGAAGGTAATAATATACAGCACTAATTAGAATTAGACAAGTAGTATTATGATTATCTGCAGTTTTGTTCCTGTGGTTTTTTTCTCCATTTTCCGCCTCACAAAAGTTTTTGACAGTCGATCATCACTCTCTGTAAATCTGTAATATCTGTAAGCATGAATTATATTTCTTTGGTGAGGCGTATACCAATTTATAAAGTAACTAAGGGCAGTATCAGAAATACATTAATAATGATGCGTACAGTAAAAAAATTCCTCACTTTTAATCTCTCTGGTGTTTTCATGACGCAATACGCAATATACTGATACTTTGTTCTAGTTTTTTTCCTAATGCTGATGTGAATTTTTCTCAATTTTTCTATTGACTGTGTCAGTGTGTATGTGGTGTATAAAATTCTTTCAAAGCTTAAGACTCCCGCACTGCTGTAAACTTGACGTTTACACAGAAATTTCAATTTTTCTCACACTCCATCACATTTTTCTATGCTTTTTACGGCCCTCCGTTTTGTTGTCACAGTCAAAACTTGTATGTATATTGTATACTGGCTGAATAATTCGTTCTTTTCGTTTTGAGCAATCATCATCAATATAAAGAGGAGAACAGAAAGCCTTTTCTCTTGTTCTCATCTTTGGGTTTGAGAAACAACAAAGGATAGTGTATTATACATATTTGTGCAACCCATAGAGAAAAGAATAATGTCCTGCAACTTTTGGTCTTTGAAAACATGTCTAGAGTCTGAAATCTGAAATACATATTAAGTATACATATATACATAAAATGGAGAAATGTGAAAGACTTGATATAAATTTTGTATTTATTCCCCCCGTATTTCATTTCCATGTCAACGAGCGATCATCTCATCATCAAGATCATTAGTCTGCAGTGTATATAGAGTGGAGCCTGTGTATACATACAAGTCTATGCCATGTCTATGTGTGGAGTCTCTTGGGAATCGAGAGTCTTTTGACGAAGAGTCCTGACCAACCCCTTTCAGCATTTAGCCTAACTGACTGACTGACTGGCCGACTCTGGTTAGAATGAAACGAAATGGCAGGCCAAGGACGTGATCAAATTTCTTGTATGTACATAGACAAAAAGAAAGAGCAGCACAGAAAAATAGGGCCTTTGGTTAGCTTTGGTTTGTAGACAATACACAATATACACTAGTTACATACTGAATTCTGACAGTCATTCCAGTCAATTAATTAAATGCTGAAATAGGAAATCGTGATTTGTGATTGGGACTCATCCCATATGTACGTATACTCGTATACATTTTGCACAAGATTCTTCTTTCTCCTTTTGAACTCACAAACACGTCATCATATCCCCAAACACAAAGTATTTATCACAGAGTGATAAATGCAAAAAAGATAAATGATGCCTCGACTCCGGCGGTAATTTTTTCTTCTTCTTTATGAGACAGTTTACTCTAGTGAACTAAACTGTGAATCAACCGCACTGCTGTGCATATACACATTTTGTTGCCGCCGTTGTCTCTTGTCTCGTACTCATGTGTCAATGGCAAAGATTTTATCTGTGATTTTTTAAACCACCAAAAATCGTATCCTGAACCTTTGTGTGGATCATTTCCGTCATTGCTGTTGTTGTTGTTGTTGGTGTCATGTCTTCATTCCCAGGTACATACATAATACATATACACGCAAGTCCGAGTTAATCAAGTCAAGTGAAGCAAAACCATAATATAAGCACATAATCAAGTGTACGGGATATGGGAAATGGGGATGGCAAGAAACAAGATATTATAATGTTATTAAGTAGGAATATAAATATTATGCGTCTCTTCCATACAGATTAGACTTGACACGATACGATACGATACAACAACGAAAACAGGAGGATGATGTGTAGTCTGTAGTTTTGTATTATGTATATATGTATGCAGGCACGTACTTGTCACACTTTCCGTAGCTCCCCTCCTGTGGAAAATCAACTTTTGGGCTCAAGTTTCAATTTTATTGTTGAAAATCTCGGCAATTTACTCGAAACGACAGAGAAATTATTGGCAAAAGTGAAGGAGCAGCATTAAACATTATTTTTTATTTTTTTAACACATCCTCCCTCAAAAACGGCAGCAACGTACATGTAACGTATAAAAGTATAAATTGAAAAGGAAAAGAGGGAGATGAACAACGCGAGGCTTAATTGACACATTAAAATTGTACATAGACAAAGTATTTAGATGTTTACATGGGTTTCAAATTTGGATTTTTGGAATTTAGGGATGTGACACAATTTATAAACTCTAAATTCAAAGCAAACCAAACCAAAGAAACAGGGCGATAAAATGGGCTAGATAAAATAATGACAGAATGTTCTTGTCTTGTGTCATTTCATAGTGTGTACATATAGTGCGTGTATAGTGTGAACATTTAATCTTATTTAATTGTGATGGTCAAGAGTCAAGGCTGTTGGTTCATTTTTCTCTCTTTTAATTTATTTAACATTCAGAATGCAGGTTTGTGCAATCTGCAATCCAGTCCACAAAGACAAAATAATATATTATTTTTCACTGTGTTTAAAGGTTGGACGACGAATGTTGATGAAAAAAGATCCTTTGTATCTGTCTTGTAAATTGGATTAGGCTGGCCACATTGATATCTTAAAGGAGAGAGAGAGAGACAGAGAAGGAAAATGAGAGAAGCCGCCTCGCCCTTAATAAGTGTCTATTAGGAGTTGATACCTGAAATTTACACGCTCATAAAGGAACGACGAAGAAACACATTTTACTTCTCTTTGCATGTAAAGTGCAAGCTCTTGAGTAAATAGTACATAGTGTAAGTACAACGAATGAAAATTGAGTATGTGGAAGTGCAGTAGTAATGTTTTTTTGAAGCAATAAATGTATATAGACTACTACATACATATAAGATTTAATTTTATGTCCTGATGCTAATGCCTTGAGAATCTGCATACGAAAAGGGCCGAGTGCAATGCAAATAACCAAATGGTTCAATATTATTCAATATTACGGGTGACTTTACTTTTTTATCTCTGGTATTTTGACATTTTCCTTGGTTTTATCCTCCTCCCCTAGTTCTTCTTCTTTGAATTTGTTTGCTTTATGAATTGCAACCAAAAGTTTTTGAAGCCACAGATAAATCTAACGGCTTTTTACAGGGCATCTCCATTTTCATTTCCATTTTTGTATGTGTACATGTAGAATGTAGAGATAACCAATAAAGAAAAAAGTGGATGATACATAATGGCGGTGCTACCTTTAGACAGCAAAGTATTGCACCGTCATCTTCATATTTGCAATGAGAGCAATAAAAATACACTAAATTAATACTTTATTATACTTTTTCATCTTAAATTTATGTACATGGAATGATGTATCATGTGTCATGTGTCACAAGTTTAAATTATTTTTGTCCGCTCGTAAAATATCAGTTAGCTCAACATTTAAAGGTTAAAAAAACGTATACAAAACACACATAACATCGGTAGAAAAAGGGCGAAGAAATGTCACCCACGCAAAAATTCAAAATGTAAACATCAAATAAAGAGCAAAGAAGAAGAAGACCTGTAATGTATTATAAATAAAGAGATGCAATTTCAGTTTACATTTAAATGTAAATGTTCATTATGTAAAGTGTGGAGGCGTGTCTTTCATTCTCAATTTTCCGTCGGTGGACTCTGTGTACAATGTATGTACAAGTCAAATAATTTAGGCATCGAATTTAATTTAGTGCATGTCTATATATTGCGTGTAATTATAGGCATTTTTAATTAGCTTAAACGTCATCCTCTCCATTAGTTACTACAACACTGTAAATATGTACAGGGCGACAACAATGTTGGGGTTTCCATATATTTATATAAAATTAAAAAATGAATCTTTTCCGTCGTCAATATCATTTTATCAGTCGGTAGCATTTTGTGTGGGTAAAAACCCTTATTTTTTGGCAGTACGATTACAAAGCATCATCAAACTACCTCCCATTTTATCGACGGTCAAGGAATGAAAAGGTTTTTGTCACTTTATACTTCATATTATCGTTATTATTATTATGTTGATAATACACTTTCTTCAAAGGTCATGAAGAAAGATAATGTAGTGGATCCTCCAAATCGTTTTTTTTCTTTGTCTTACTGTCCATTTTTCATGATCATCGTCATTGTCATCATACATTTGTTTGCATTGCATTGCATACACATATGAATGAATGGTATTGATATGACACTTTATACTTTATATGATGTTCGTAAATGTTGAATGTTATATGACAATACACATTCGTTTTGATGAGACGAGAGAGCAATGTTTAATGTTAAATGACAATTTACTGTGTACTTTACATTACGTACAATTTCCCCAGTGGAGAGTACTTTGTAGTATATGTAGGCATTGTGGTAATGTTAAGTACCGAAGGAATAAATGACAGTGAATCCTCATTTACACTTATCTTAATGGCCTTATTTATGCAAATGGCTCAATAATAGATTTCACGTGTACCTCTTTACTCTTTACTCAGGTTGGCTTCCATTTCCACCTGCAACTATGTATACATTGTATATTATTTATTATAAGGATAACGCTAAAGCCAAAGTTCGGATAAGATTTTATGGAAAGAGATGAGAATGAGAGAGGATCGAGTCAACTGGCGAAACCATATCATGATAATAATATTGTATACAATATCGTAACATTATCGTCAGAATAATGTGTAATGTACAGTACATTGTGTATTAGGGGTGAACCCATCTCCATGGAAATAAAATGTAGACATACATGTACAGCGAAATAACAATGTTATGTACACAAATGTATACATTTTCTGCACCCGACCCTGATTGTCAGGTCAACCTAGACTTGGTTACATTTTCAATGGGAGAAAAACAGCGATTCTGTGCATTTTTACGTCTTCGCTACATAAAATCTTACATTTTACTGTACATTTACATGTACATTTTGCTATTTCAGTGGGGATGGGTTCCCGCCTATTGATATGTACTGTAATGTAGCTGTAACCAGTAGTGATGTTAAAAGTTGAAATAAAAAATAAATAATTCATTTTTGCTGCTTTATCTGTTTTTCAGACTCGAGAGGAGAAGACACGCCATAATTTGAGCCAAAACTTAAAAATTGAGCCCAAAATCTAATCACTACCATCATCTTAACCATAAGCAGTAGCAAAAAGGAGTATCAAGTATCAAGAAAGAAAACAATAATAACAATAATCTTCCATCAAGAAGCCCGTTGCTCTCAACTGTATATCTATACGCACAGGTATGTATTTTACATTTTATTACATTACTACGTAAGTAAGTACATTAAAACCACATCGTAGATAGATAGGATGACGCGGTAGGTGCTAGTGCTACGCATTACGTGAGTGTATAGAAGTACATAAATAAATGTTTGCCATTTAATTTCACGCGTCCGAGCCGAGAGACAATTCCCCTAGAATTTGGATTTGGAGTGTTTGTGTATGTATGTATACTTATTTCATAAGTGTTATGATGCTTCGTTTGTGTGTGTACATTAAGATATTATGACTATTATGATATGGAAAATTGGTGTGATTCTGATCTACATTCAAAGCACATTTTACAACCAAATCTTCTACATACATTACCAGTTAGATACAGTGAAATGAAATGTCAGCCTGAATTGGATATGAAAGAGACCGCAAAAATAAAATAGGGTTAAAACTGAAGCAGGCTGTAATATTATAGTCGTTTAAAATTTATGAAGTGGAGATTGTGAACACGCACGTTCAATGTACAATGTCCACCTTCACAAAAGTATGCAGAAGATATAATAAAATATAAACAATACCTGCTAACTGCTAACTAGTAGTTCAAATAATAATGATAATAATAATAATGTACAGACTGAAGAGCAGAGACTAAAACTGGCCTTAGAATTTATTACGTAAGGAAGGAGCACAAGCTTAAACTGGTGAAGTACAAGGTTCAAAACATTTAATATTATAAGCCAAGTCTTTAAGGTTCAAGCTTTAAGATTGAACTTGTAAGTACATTTATTGTTGTTGTTGTTGTTATATTTTTGGGAGGAAATGGTCCATAAATTATGTGTATTTTGAACTTGATTGTTGGTAGTTGGCTGATACGAATTTTGGTTAATATGTATATTATGTATCGTCTCATGTTTTTGCGTTGTATAACATGTTGTACCAAACCAATTTCGTAGCAGGAGCGGATAAAAGAGATAAAAAAAGACTCATCGCATCATTCAATATCTAACCAAAGAAACAACCAACATCCAACAACTATAGCCCCACGGTCAATTTACAATTTAAAATTTGCGTTAATGCTAAATTGCAAAATCCTTGAAAATGTCCCCATTGGACACACTTCTTTTGGAAATTTGCACAGGTCTAAGAATTTAGGAACCAATCAAGCAGATTTTTCTCAGCTTTGTATATATTGGGTGGCAAAAAAAATAATTGCGGTTTTGTTCAAGTTTTTCTAGAAAAAGTCCAGGGTTCTAGAGTGTTCCATTGTATATCGTATCGACATGGCATACAGAGATCTACAAGATTCCATTAT